>JAYMFT010391877.1:0-19621 GCA_038088735.1 Panulirus argus
CTGGGAAAATATATATATATATATATATATATATATATATATATATATATATATATATATTATTATTATTATTGGTATGTGATTGGAGGTGAATGAAGGCTCAGCAAGTCTGTGGTGGGGTCAACAGATTCAAAAGTTTGGAAATTCCTGATCTAGATTTACTTGGTCTGTCAGTCTAGAGAACTCAGTATAGGTCAAGCCTTTGAATTCTTTGGCTAGTTTAGACCAATTGTTTCAGGAAGAAAGAGGTAACAGTCTATTCTGGTGCAACTGAAGTGTCAAAGCTTCTATAATGAGCACTTTACCTTCATCCCCTAAACTACTCTAGAAAGCTATTTTGTGAGCCAACCAAATCCTTTAGACATATACTAACACATCTTTTGTACCTATATTTCAAGCCCACCCACTAAGCTTGTGTAGTTCCTGAGGTGAGAGTGTGTGTCAGTTATCCTCCAGCCATGCCAATAATAGCACTTTCTCATAGGTTTTCTAAGAAGCTACTTGAGCAGCTTTTAGCTAGATTTAGGGTAGCAGGCAGATGATCTTGAATTACTTGACAATGATGTTGTGCTCTCCTTGTATTCATGTAGGGGGTGATTTTATTGACAGTGACTTCCAACATTGAAAGCTGACCAAAATGAGGCAAGAGAAGGTGTTTCTAGCACAAGTGGAGGCATTGTTGCCTGTGTTTGCTTGACCTTGACAATACTGCACCTGACTGGTGTGGTTGCTAATTATGATTTTATGATTGCTAATTATGATTTTATGATTTCACTGTTATGAAAAAAAAATCTGTGATTCATATTGATTATGAAAAAAAATGGTATATAACATGTGCAGTAACAACTCACTTTACATTCATCTTACTTTTGTGGTTTTTAGCCAGTAGTGCTGGAACATCTACAAGATTTCTCATAATCAGATTTATAGGGGAGGAACTACATTGTTGGAGTTATTTTTTTTCCATGTTATACAAATACAGCAACTTTAAAATTGTAAGAATAAATGCATTAATTTTAAAGAGTTTGAAAAACTGAGATTCATAAGACTAGAAAGGAAACCTAAGTAAGGAGTTAAGGGATTAATAGTGATAGGTGATAACAGACTCAGTAAATCGAACCCTGTTGAAACTAACAATAGCAACTTCCTCTCATTCAGGGTGTAATGGACCACAAAAGCTGGAGGTCTCAAACTCAGCTTGTCTTCTCATTCATTCTAAGACTGATGTTGAATCATTAGCTCATATCCAGGTAAGCCCAGCTTTATTTTCTTAAACATCCATACCTCAAATTGCAAATAGGTTTACATTCTAAAAAAACATTCTCAACATGAAATTTCGTAAATCGATACCCATTTCTCCACTGACTTCCTTTATAAATCAAATGTGTTCTTACATTCTCCAAAATGTAATAACTCTCACTGGAAACCTAATAAAAGATTAACTTTCGACAATGGGAAATAGATTATAAATTATTTATGTGTTGGTAAAGGTATGTGGGGTCAGACTGTGGATAAGGCACTCTTGTTATGGTGCATTATACATGACTGCTAGAGAGTGGATGTGAGGGAATGATGCCATTTCTTTATCTATTCTTGGCACCACCTTGCTGATGCTGTATGAAGTGAACATGTATAAAAAAGAGAGTATATATATAACATTCAGTAATGTACAAAATTACAAAATAAAGCTCTTTACTAATATTGCGAGAACTTTTCAACAATCATATTGCATAACCACTTCCATTTCATGTCACTGGAACTAGATGATTGATGCTTTCTACTACTTTTAGGAAGGTTAAAATACAGTTTTAAATAAAGAATCTCTGGAAGATATTCTTGGACATTCATAACAACAATTTTTTTTTATCATAAATGAAGCCAATGGATCTTTCTCTATTTGTATGAGCAAAATTTCTTCAAGAGCCTTCAAAAATTGAGGATGGATATGTACAACTTGGTGCTAGCATTTTCATAAATTTCAAATAGTAGATTGCATTGGAATGTTGTCCCAGGAAAGTTGTCCATATGAATTATAATTTCTTAATCTGCATTATTAAACTTTCTCTGGTGTTTGTTTAATGTAGCTTGTAATAGAAATGGGCTACTGGTTGCACTGATTTGAATCTCTGCATGACAAAAACAAAAAAATGAGTTTCCTTGGTGCAGGTCCTCTTACCTTAGAAACCTTGTAGGACCTTTGTTACATTCTTGATGATCAGCTCAAGGGATGGCTTTACATATAGGCAAATTTATTTGCCCTAATGTTCTCCAGGATAACTCCCAATTTGAAGACAGTCTTTCTTAGATGAACTGTTATCCCTTTTGGAACTGTAGTTAAATACAGTGCATCATAGAATTGTTGTGCTCTCGTTTTTGAGTGCATGATGCAGATGGTAGTGGTAAACATCCTTGGAGGAAGCATATATCACTTTTTCAATTAATATATTGTCTAATTGGGTTTGATTTAGTGTATGAGATATCTGTAGAGCCTTTCCCTTTAGTTATAAGTTTTTGGTCAGGATTTTTAGCAGACCCAAGACCACAACATAATAGTTTGGTCTGTCTATATCTATCTATATCTTTGACATCCAATCCCTTTAGGAACTCCCTGAAGGGGATGGCCATGGCCTCCATGTCTAGAGTAAGCTTCCTAAGAAATGTTGTCTTTGTTTAGTTGTATCCAAGTCCCAGAGTTTGTGAAGAGATTTACATTATTTGCTTCTTTTATCATATTCGTAACCTCACTTGGAGCAATCTCAGTACACACTTTTACAACTACAGTGGACTGAATTTCTTTAGATTTATAGGTCATTTATTTGGAATACAACCATAAATTAAGTAGCCACTACAACTTTTGCACAACCCAGTGCTATCTTTTGTGGTGAGATCTTTGATAAAGTCACCATAATATCTGCTACTACTACCACAGGAATCCCTGAGAACTTAGCCAAGACCTTGCCAACTTAGTAGATTTTCTGATTTATTATAAAGCCACAAAAAACCTGGATGAGTACTGAAATAGGTATGGAAGTACATATGATACTGAAATCAGCATCATATTTCTTTAGATATATTAATGTCCAGAAGTGAGTTTTGAAGCAGATGGAAAGGGTAGTGGTGATATTGGATGTATGAGGCAATGTATACAGGAGTTCAGCATGTTACTTAATTCACTTAATTTAAACTGTATGTGTTGTATGTAAAAAACATTACTTGTCACTACTACACATGGAGGCACCAGCATCAATGTAATCAAGCACTTTCAACTTTCTTTTGATGCTCAAGGTCTTAAACTTGGCCCCTATCCTGCTAGAGGGCTTAGAGGAGCTTGAGAGATACAGATAAGGAGCTTGCCTACCTTTTAAAACACAAGAGTGTGGGATGACAGTGTATGTCCATGTATGGTGGAAGCCACATAGTAACTGATGACTTAACACTGTTTGGTGGACATAGTTTCCACTGCTTTAGTGTCACAGGAACCAGTTTTCCCATTAACTTCAGACACCAGGCCATATGGTGATTGCCATTTTGGTACTTTTGGCATTGATGAAATATGACAATTCAAACAGCATTAGGATGTTTGGTGCCAACATGCTTGGCATTTAGGCCTAGTTTTCTTTGTCTTCCTTCCTAAATTTTGGAGTAGTAAATTTGGACATTTAATAGCAGAATGCCCATTATGGCAAAAGCAATATAAATACTTTTATTTATGCCAGTTGTACCTACTTGGTTCATGCTTATGGCACTTGGTTGAATGAGGACATTGGATGGTCTTACTGATGAAAGAGTGATAGTTATCCTTTTCAGTACAGGATGGCTTTGAGTTATGATGTGTCATCTTGGGATGTTTCAGATATAACACTTAAGAATAAGGGTATTGACTTTCGGTGAATTGAAAAAATGTTAAAGTTTTATCTATAAATTTTTGATGTCTAAGAGACTGTTTTCTTTAATTTAAAATATAACTTCATAATTTGAGGTATTTATGCATATTTTACTTTCGTCACAGGAAAATACCATTCACTTTGTATACCACCAACATAAAATTCATTTGTTTGTTTTCAATGCTACCCATTTATTTCCTACATCCACAATAGGTGCAGGCTTTTCAGTAAGTGTGGTTGTTCCCCAGTTCAAAAAATGAATCACGTGATTCAGGGGATATCATGTCGACATTTGTTAAATCAAATAATTCAGGGAGTGAATTAAATCACCATAGTGCCCCTTGCTCTCTTTCTCAGTAACTCTGAGTTGATCCCATTCCACTCCAGCAGCAGCAAAAGCCCTCATCATCATGTTTCAGTATAGTACCTTTTCCACAGAGTTTTCATTGAATATCACCAATATTACATCATGACAGAGTGTGATATGCTTTATTGCATTTAGGTGGCAAACTAAGTAGTTTCAGTTACAGTATATTACATCCATTGGGGTAACTAATAGAAAAGTTTTAGTGTGGATTATAATCCCTCTTATGAAATGGGTTTTAATCAATTGTTCAAGTTTCACGAATCATCTTGTGATAGGTTGACAGGAATGTAACCCCATCATAAGTAGAAGCCATTCTCGTAACTTTGGCTAATATGTGGTTTTGTAGCATTGTAGTTCAAGCTGGAAATAGTGTTGTTAAAGCATTGTCTCAGAGCTTACTTATCTTCAGTTTTGGAAAGACATTAAATGGCATCCTCAGTACCTTCTTCTACCTCTTTGACTGAATAGTAGTGTTGTTACAGCTCTGCAAACATGAAAGCTTCAACAGCCTAGTCCTGGAAAGTTAAAGGGCTTCCCAGGGCTGGGGTTTATCAAATAATAATGGAAAAAAAAATTTGTCTTTTCAGTTAATAGGAAATGTGAAAAGTTAAAGAAAATGGGAAAATTTGGTAAAGCAGCTCTTTGGTGCTTTTCTTACATTTAAATTGGCATGTCGCATGAGCTCAGCTTATCATGCATGTTGATTTTTGCATGGGTACATCTTCATATCTTTTCTGCCATCACCAATGGATTACTGATAAATACAGAACTTTTCCCAAGGCTTAAAGTTCAACACCCACCAGATCATTATCACGGTTATTAGTGCCCCCAAAACTATTGCAAATTAGCAACTAACTGATGTGGAGCATGCACCAGGGCTGTACCTTCTCCCATTGTGTTATGTGGTTTATTGCAATGCTGGGTTTCTTTTCCCAGTGCTAAGTGTAGTCACTTGTGACATACTGCATCTCTGCATACCAAAAAAATGCTCCTTACATTTCAAAGTACAGTTGGAAAAAGCAGCTTCAACAAAAATTGCTAGGGTTCTCACAGGATAATACATTGTGCTATATGATTAACTATAATTCTAGGATTTTTTCCCAGTACTCATTACAGTTTCATGTAACACCAGGCACCTCTCCATACCAATCAAGCACTCTTTCTTGTCTAAATAAGGGTAAGAAAATGCAAACCAAACAGCTATAGTTAGGGTTTCCATACAATAAAATGTACAAGTATGGCTAGGGTCCTTTAGAGATTAAATAGCCACATGCCACTGTACACAAGTTTACACTTTACCCGAGATTACTATTGATGTACTTGTTATTTAGATTATTTGTTAATCTGAAAATACTATATGCCATAAGTTTGAGATCTCACTTACTTCCTACCCCAGGAGTCCCCTGTTTTTTTAAGAAGCTTCTGCAGTACCCAAGCAACTGGCCACATCCACTGGTTGGGTCCTTAAGTCACAGAATGTAGTAATATTGCGTGTGCATGTATGTGTAGAGAGTGCATGGCAGTTCAGAAGTAAGTGCTTGGTGGCTTCAGTAAGGTAGTTGCATCATGGACATGAAGGATGGTGGGTCTTGGTATATTTTGAAATGGTGTTTATTGTGTTATGGGGTTGGGTGATGTTTTGAGATGTATTAACAAATAACAAAGATGCTACTTACCTCAATCCTTGTCTACAATACCTTTCATGGAAAGTAGTCAATGTATCTTGATAATTTGTTCATGAAGTCTGATATCTCACAGTAATATAAGTATAGGCTAGGGGTACCAACGGTAATGTTAAATTTAAAAACATCTTTGTTTAGGGTAATTCCATACATGTAGATGTGATGTCACTTTGACTTTGTAACATGTACATGGATTAAGTGACAGTAGGGGTGAAAGCAAAACTAGGGAAAAGAGGTGTAGAGATTGAGTGTGGTGGTGAGGTAAGGTGGCTAGTGACAAGCCTGTTTTGCATGATAATGTGTTGTTTGCTTAGAGTGAAGAGGGGTTACAAAATATTATGTATTTTATGATGTGTGTAAGCATGGGAAGTTGAAGGTAAATGCAAGTAAAAGTAAAGTGTTGGTGTATGACAACAAAGTGAAAGTACAGATTTTGCAAAACCATGTACAGTGAAAGAAGGAAGTGCATTAAACTGTGTTCTAGATATGGGGGTAGAAAGACTGGAAGAGGTGATATAATTTAAGTATTTTGGAGCTATCTTGGGTAAGGTTGGTGATATGGAAGGAGTGATAAGGGAGAGAGCAGTACTGGGTAGAAGAGTTATTGGGTCCCTTAACAGAATAATGAAGGGTAGAAGTGTAAGATTGAAGTGAAGAAAGGGTTAAGAGACAGCATAGTCCTCCCAACCCTGACCTATGCAGCCAAACATGGACAAGGAATGAGTCACAAAGGTCAAGAATCCAGGCTGTGGAAATGAGCTATTTGAGTTGAGCATGTGGTGTAACTAGATAGAATGAAGAAAGAAATGAGAGGGTGTATGAGAGATTTGGTATAGCAGGGAATGCAAAGGGAGTTAATTGTGGAGTGGTAGAGTGGGAGAAACATTATACTTTGAGGTGGTTTGGGCATGTGGAAAGAATGCAAGATGGTGAGTTTACAAGGAGAGTGTATGAGAGTATGATTAAAGGGGTTGGTGTCAGAGGAAGACCATCTTTGGCATGGAAATAGAGTGGAAGACTATTGGAGGGAGAGAAATGGTAGGAGACAGCATGGAACAGTGTATGTGAGGGAGGCATGTAAGGACAAGGATAAGTGGAGACTTTTGCTGTAGCCATCCACCTTAATGGGAGTTCCCAGAGGGAATGGGCATCAGAGATATAGATAGACATTTCATTCTTATGAGCTTTATCAAATCACTGACTGACAACAACAAAACACCAGTTCACATACTGTGATGCAGCATGGGAGTTGGAAATGTAGAAAATATATCTTTTACAAGAAGCTGAGGATCAGTAAGATAATCACAAGTTTTATCAGATCAAAAGCAGTTTATAAGTGTTAATGAACAGAAACTACAAGATCTTAACTACTTACTTGTAGATTCAAAACATAATTCATCTTGAAATGTAAGACAAGAACTGCTGACATTAGTAAAGTATCTAGTTTAACCAAAATTTGATATGACTTAGCAAAGCTAGCAATCAAAAATTAAGTTTAGGATAGACATATCAATATATTAATGTTTGTTAATGGACAGGTTTACTGATATACTTCCTTGGAATATGGAGGAATGTAAAGAATAAAGATACTAGTAGCAATAATAATAGATGTATCTAACTAAACTTATATGTCATCACTTTATATCTGACTTGAATGGAAAGCACATATTTCCAAAGTTTAATTAGATGTGTCCAAGAACAGAATACCTTTTAACTATTCTGCTAATCTGAGAGAGACATTAGTAACACCTACCTGAGGCCAGTTTTACTCTGCCAACATGTAGTGCATAGTATGGGGTAAAGTAACGCTCCATTCGGGTCAGTTCACTCTGACTGCTGTGAATTAAAAATAATAGGCAGTGAATTTGTGCACATGGGTATGCTAACTGTAAATTATCATGAGTCCATTCTCATTTACATTTGGTTGGATCAAGTACATTCAGGCATACACTTTTTGTGGGACCTGATTTTGCAAACTTTTTTCTTATGTCTAGCGTACATCTTGGATAGAAGGCTCACTTGAAGCAAAGCTTTGCACAAAGGATACAAAGGGAAAGAGGAAAAGGAAAATAGGACAAAAGTGGCTGTGGGTTTCAAAGAAAAGGTAGACACCATGCCTTTTGTAAAGTGATAAGTCATATCTTTCTGTGAAGACGAGAAGGTAGGGAAACAAATGGACATGACAACAACTATCAAGTTTTCACCAACCACATGATGATTATGTGATATAATGGCTTACTGAGTACTGCATGGTCTAGCCATTGGTAAAAGCATAGAATTATCCAGCTCATGGAAGCAGAAACAAAATTAATATCACTGGAGAGGGAGGAGAAAATACAGTGCAGTATAGAGGGAAAGTGGTCCAGTTCTTGTGGTCAGTCAGATTTAGTCTTGACACTCAAGTAAATACACAGAGCTGGAGCTCATCTGGAAATGAGAGACTTTATCCATTCAAGAATATGTCTATTCACAGATCTCCCTACCCCAACAAATATAACACCGACAAAACACATGCACACTCAAATAACCCAACAAGCATTGAACAACTGATCTTACAACTTGTTTTTAAATTTCAACTCACCATAGATACACCTATCAGAAACCACACTCCTTAGACATACACAACTTACACTGTCCTGCTTATGCTTTTGACATCACCCATCACCATAACATAAACACTGTTTCACCATATACCAAGATCCTTCATGCCCATAATGCAACTACCATAAAGAAGACACCAAGCACTTATTACACAGTTGCTCTGCACTCTCCACATAGATGCATATACATCACAATATTTTATGACCTGTGGTTCTGATCAGTAGACATGGTCAGCTTCCTGAACACTGCAGGAACTTTATAAAGATGCAGGAGAATCCTGCAGCAAGAAGTAAGTCAGTTGGAGAATAAGTTAGTCTGTTGTATAAAAGGAGTAACTGCATCTGAACAAGATTTGAAAGTATTTAGAGACAAACTCAGCTATTTTTAAGGTGGAATTTCCAAGATAAGTTAGATGTTATAGTGATACTGTACAAGTGTATTTACTATGTTGATTGATGGAATTAAAGAGCCATTTAAGGAAAGTGGAAGGTCTTGAGGAATCTCTAAATGGGAAATATGAAGAAATTTGACTGGGCTCACAGGTCCCTATAACCTCCACTCAAAATTCCAGCTCAAAGGCTCAAAGGTGGTGTTTGTGCTTATTCCAACATCAACACTTGTGGCACACCTCAAGGACCTTGAGCCCCCAAACTTTGTAAGTATGTATGTAGCTCAAGGTCTGTCTACCAGCTACCACACTTTTCCTCTGTTTCGCCTATTGCTCTCCTAATTCTACACACATTTATATCTTTTTCTCTTCTATCTAAACTCCTGCCATGAGACTGTGGCATCCTTTCACCCACAAGCCAAGATCCTCTACTTCAGGGATTTCAATTTTCATCATAGGGAATAGTTAAATTCCTCCCATATGGATAGTTGAGGCACTGAAGCCCTCAAGTTCTCCATTCTCAGTGATTTAGAGTAAATTATCTCCCACCCTACCCATATTCCTAACCTCTGTGACCACACTCCTAATATGCTGGATCTGTTTTTCACCTTTTGTCCATCCTGCTGTAACTTCACAGTCTCATCCCAAATTGGTTCATCTGATCACACTCATAAATGTATCAATCTAAATGGCACTACCCTATCTAGCAGCCCCTCGTAAGCATAAATACTAGCACCCCAACAAAGCTGACTGGAGTAACTTACATAACTTCTTTTGTAACTTTCCTTGAGTAAATTACATTCTCTTATGTGGTGATGCTTCTGTTTTCACCAAATTCATAGCAGAGGTTATCCTTGCAGGAATGGAAGCATTTATCCCCTTCCTCCAAGATGATCTGTTCTTCCAGTCTATGGTTCAACTGTTTCTGTTCTGAGCCCATTCAGGCAAGGGATCAGGCATATCGGGCTAGGAAAAACTCTCCTTCCTCTGACTCTCATTCAGCTTTTATCACTGCCCATAATCATTGCAAGAACGTTATCATTGAGGCAAAGCATTCCTTTACTCAAAGAAAGTGCAATAACTTCTCGTCATCCACTGAAAGGTCTATCTGGTCTTTAGTTAAGGGCATCTCTAACAACTTCTGTAACTCTACCTTTCCTTCAATTTTCCATTCTGATGGTATTATAACTGTCTCACCTGTAGACAAAGCAACTCTCTTTGGTTCCCATTTCTCTTCTAACTCTATCGGATGACTCTAACATTCCTTTACCCCTAGATGCTCCAATTATTAATCCTGTGCACCTCTCCTTAATCTCTTTTCAGTCTGTCCAAAAAGAGCTTCTCTCTCTGGACACAAGCAAGGCTTATGGTCCTGATGGCATCTATCTGCATGTACTGAAAGAGTGTTCCTCTGAACTTACACCTTCCTCAATAAAGTCAGACTTGGATAGGATATCTCCTTGGGGGTAGACGAAAACCCCTCACAACTCTTCTATCCTTTGACGGTTCAGTAGTACCATCTCTTTCTTGGAAACCCCACATTATGGAAATAGCTAAGTCTGCCTTTACAAAACTGGTTGTCCTATTTAGATGTTGAAACTTCTTTTCTTCTGAACAGTTGCTCCATTTCTACAAAGGATTGATTCATCCTGCTCCATTTATGCAAAGGACTGGGGTGGCTCTAGCCCTGCATCCTTACTTGACAGAGTTGAGACAAAAGTGATCCGACTTATACACTCTCCCAGGCTAGCTTCCAAACGACCCTCTGGCCCATTGCCACAATGTTGGTTCACTTTCCCTTTTCTAGAGGTACTACTTTTGGTTTGCTCACGAGAGCTGGCTGCTTGTGTGCCCCCACCACTAGCTAGACCACGCAACATTTGGCAAGCTGCTGCATCACATAATTACAATGTGTGGCCATTGGCAACTCAAAGGTGGGCCATTTTGATAACCTTTTCTTTCCCAACACCTCAAAACTTTGGAACTCTAACTTCTCATGTCTTTCTCAATAACTATGACCTAACTCATTTTAAAAGACAGGTTTTTCACTTCCTCTAAAATTCTTAAATACTTTTCCTTGTCTCTTCTTTTTCCCTTTCATAAACCTCTCTATTTTTCAATTAAGGCCTGACTTATGTCCATGACTGTAGCCTCCAATGTTAAAAAAAAAAAAAAGAGAAAAAAAAAGACACTTATATAAGAGTACAATTAAACCACTAATTTGAAATGCATAATTCCATTATCATACCATCAAGGGTGGCAATTACATAATGGATAGCATATAACCCAAGTTAGGTTGGAGATCCTGGACTTAGCCCCAAATAGGTGATAGAAGCTTTCCTTTTTTCATCTGGTTGGATAATTATATAGAATAGTGAGTTTCTAATAAATTACTTTTACTAAAGAGCAATGCTCTACACAAATAAAAAAAAGAATGTAGACAGAAAAACATATAAACATCATGGGACACTTTTGTTGCTCCTAGTAATCACCTGTGACAGGACAGATTAATCAGATGTTAAAAATGACGATGCCTGTAGTACTGCATCCACTACTGTATTTATGCCAACACATCTGGTGAATTACTATCTATATCGCATAAGACTAAGATTTTATTGAAATTGATATATAATTGTGCAATACAGTCACCTTCACTTTCTTAAAGGACCTTCCTGACCTCCCTTCCAATGCTTAGTCATAATGAAACTTTTCATGTACCATAATCAAACCTTATAGTTATGGGGCAAATGCTGCAGTTACCTTTACCTTTAAGTTCAGCAAAAATTTAGCATCTGCTGACTGCAAGGTTCATTAGATGGAATGAGGGACCCTACACTGTTGTACACAAATTAATGTGAGCTTTTAACGGTAGAAAACAAGTAACTTATGAAGCATAACTGGATTTCCTGTTTAATGAAGAAATCAAGAGGAAATGCAGCACATTATTTTGAAACAAGTTATTGAAGTAAACAAATGGAGCAACTTAGTAATAAGCAAATATTAGGAAAATGAATGTGAAAAGTGACGAATACTGGGTAGCATGAAAAATGATGAAGTGGAAAGACAAAAATATATGAGAGAGCAATACACTGATGAAAATAACTTGCAGAAAAGCACCAAGAATAAATGGAAGAGTTTTTGCATAAGACACCTTGCTTTATGCTGGGGTAAGTGTACTGGATAAACAAATTATTAGATGGTCCCTTCAATGTTTCTCATTTTTCCACAGTGTATTTTATCCTTGTTTACTTACTTTTTACTCATTGCAAAATTGTTCTTCAGTTCACCATATGTCCTGTCTCCAAACACATATACTTGGTACATAACGTCCCCAACTTCATATTCAGTAATGACATGGGTACCATAATGGTCTAGGAACTGGTTCACAGACTCAGGTGACCCAACCCTAATATCACCCACAGCGCTTTTGAAGTGGCTCGTCAGTGTCAGACGTCCTGTGGTGGGAAATGCAAGATTGATACAACATATATTGGTATTATCAGTTAAACATATCTTGAATTGATTAGTAAAAATGACACACAATATTTAGATATACTATACTTTGTACTTGTAGCCACCAACTCAAAACAACACAGGGTAATCATATCATATTATTTAAAGAGAAATGAAACCTATATAGTATACTGATATCAGTTAATTAAATAGATATGTGAGCACAGTACACAGCATTTAAAGTAATAAAGCTATAACTATGTAGATAGTACCAAATGAGAATACTAAGTATTCACCTGTATTACAAGAAGAGTTCAGTCACAAATATGTATAATATCAGTCACAAATATGTATAATCATATTCCTACTTTCAAGAGGAAATTTGTAACAATAACATTAGGGGAAAGCAGAACAAATGTAAAATAAATATTTATTTTTAGACATATTCCACTTTCACTAAAATATAACATATGTAAAGGAAATTGAAAAGGATCCATATGATGTAGCTGAAGGAATGGTCTAATGATGGATACTGTCATTTAAGATACTTTGGTAAATGAATATAAGAAATACCTACATCAAGATGGTTTTGGTAATAGCTAGAAATAAAGAAAACTTCTTGTGTAAAATGTTGGGTTAAGACCATACAGAGGAAATTCAACATTAATTCTATGTGTGCTTTAGAGGAGGTATTGCTTTGGCTAAGAGAGGGGAAAATGTACATACCACTGCCACAGAAAATATTGACAAAATGAAATAACCACTGGTAACTAGAAAGCAGGAAAATTCATTTTATTGTTATACGTTACAGTATTTTAAAAGAGTATGACTGTCACCTGGATTATATGGAGAGATATGAGTTGAAGTCAAGATAATATGATTTTAAGTGTTTATTGTATAAGTGAAAATCCAACAGTATTTCAGTTCTTTCTTTATGAAAAATTATGTGTGTGATAAACAAAAATTAATATTCATAAAGCAGTGGGTTTTAACCAAAATTTAATTTATTTATCATGGACCTGAATATTGGATATAAACACCAAAGTAATGAAAAGTATACTTCGTAAGTAAATATTTCATTGTGAGATTAAAACCGAACCAAGTTGTTAACCAGCACTGCTGGTTGAGTTATCAGCTGTGATGATATTTTGCCAGCAGTAATAAACAGGCAAGCGGTAGTGATAAAAGGTTGCTATCAGTGGCAAAAGAGGCTTGTATGTACTTTTAAGCAAGGTTTACTAGTAGTTAAGGATAACGGGTTTTGGAAGGTATGTACAAACATTTTTGTGGTGCTGAACACGCACTAACGGTGATAATTAACATCTCGGTTAATTGGTGGGTTTTGGAGTGAAGATGATGAATAAACATACTCACTTTATAGTTATTTGAGTAAGTGGACATCAAAGAAGCAAAATTGGTTATCACATTATGTGAATATGACAGACTGAGGCATACTCATGGGACAACTCTGATAGTATTTTTATGTATATAATGTTTCTTCAGGTAAATGTGAGGATTTTCAAACCAAATGAAAATTCATAAATATGATATTGTACTCACCATCTAGCGTTGCCCATCTATTCCTGCGGAAGAGACGCACCAGCACAAAGGAGTACTCAGAAGCTAAGAAAGTTGGGTGAATTCCCAGGTGTTGAGCCTTTGTATTTATAGAAATAGAGCTTGTGAGAACTCTGTAAGACTCTGGCACACCCTCAATGTTGAAGTTTTCAAAGTACGCCATGAGAAGTTCCCGAACATCATCGCAGAAATCAATCAAAAAATGTTGGTCATATCCACGGCGGTTGTTTTCAGTGTTTTCGTGATGGTGACGGTGGTGTGTGTAGGTTGCCCAGTAGGAGTTCTTTTGGAAAACCTCTGCTGTCTTCTCCCTGAATAACCAGCTGTTGTCTGATCGATGTGGGAAGACCTGAAGGAAAGAGAATCGGGCTACAGATAAGACAACATGTACACTAGACGGGCAGATAAGTGGAGACAATAGTTTAAGAAAAAGAGAGTCAGTTCATAAATAAGGGGATTAGAAGGAGCAAGAAGTAAAACTACCTCAGGTAACAACTCCAGAGGGTGTTTACATTTTCCTTGAACACTCTTAAAGAATAACACTGTAATGAAATATGCAGCACCTATAAAACAGGGTAACACTGTAATGAAGTATGCAGCACCTACAAAACAGAGGGTAAAGTTACAGATTAAAGAATCAAATAAAGCATAGCAAAAAGTTATAGATGAAACCAGAGCTACAGAACAGAGGGTTGGATAAT
Organism: Panulirus argus; assembly: GCA_038088735.1. Taxonomy (NCBI): domain Eukaryota; kingdom Metazoa; phylum Arthropoda; class Malacostraca; order Decapoda; family Palinuridae; genus Panulirus; species Panulirus argus. The sequence goes on from JAYMFT010391877.1 coordinate 14,655, forward strand.
ACATGCAGAAATCTGAAGAAAGAGATATAAGTTACAGTTAAGGCATCCCCTGGAGAAGAAATACTTGTGTAAAATATGAGGCAGTACCTGAAGAACATGGGAGCAAGTTTTAGATCTGTAGTGGTTAGATGAATGTAGAACTATTATGAGAGATATTCATTAGAACTGGTATGATGTATGTTAGTAAAATATAATTAGAAAAAGTTAAATCATGCCATGAAATGGCAACAAGTGGGCAAGTCAAGGGAAACAGGTAAAGAGCGAGGTAATTTTCACAGCGATACAAGGATTTTATGAGTGTTAAAGGATACTAGAAGTGCCCCTAAATGTTATATTTCTATATTTCTACAAGTTTTATTTCACTGGCAAATTAGGGTGTATAAAAGCAGTGAAAGTGGAGCTGACTAGGAATTCAAACTCATACTGATGAGAGTTGCCATATATGATATGTTGATAGCTTTAGTTACGATTATAAAGATATTTGACAAAGAGAAAAGGTGAATAGCTGAGATTAAATGTAGGAGCTTATGGGAAAAAAATGTGTAGTGAATGTGAACAAAAAATATTACAAATAGGTGGTGGTTCAAACTGTCAACAGTGCAGTGGCTGTTTAATATTTTTTCTTGGATTACATTTTTTACTGCTGGTACATGAGCATTAAATGTGAACTTTCAGAAGCTTAAAGAAGTGAGCGGGATTGGATAGGAATTTTTTAGAGGATTTCCATCACTTTTGTGCTGAAATTAAAAATGAAGACCTTGTTCAATATAAGCACAAAGCAAAGATAGGATAGATATTTGCAGGAAAAATAGGAACATACAGTTGTTACCTGGTCTGTAAAGAAGAGGTTGGGAGAAAGGAACCTTACACTGTAGACCCAACACAAGTGAAATGGAATGGGGAGGAGATCTTGAAAAAGAATAAAATTGCTAAAACAAGACAAAAGCAGACTGCTTGATCCATATAAAGTTTATGTTCCACATAAAGTTTCCTTGGTATATACTGAAAAAAATGTGCAAATATTCTTGAAATGTTCAATATGTCACTTGAGAAAAGTGTAATGCCAAGTGGGTAGAAGAGGATAAATATCATACCTATTGTGAAGAAAGGAGACGAGTGCTGCAATGAAATAAGACCTATGCATCTAGCATGTGTTGCACGAAAGAAACTGGAAAAGATAATCAGAGGGCAAGTGCATGATACTTTCAGAAGGATAAACTACCTAAATGAGACAAAATTAATTTAAGAGAAGGAAGTCATGCATAACAAACTTCTTAGACTTCTTTGACAGAGTGATTTCCTTACAGGCAAAAGAGAAGGAAGGTTGGATTTTGAATTTCTGTATTGCCAGAAAGCATTTTAAAATGTACAACATAGGAGACATAAAGAAACTGCATCTTGAGGCAGGAATAAGGGGAAGACTCCTTTGATCAATAAATAACTACTTTAGTGAAAGGGAACAAAGAGTGCATGTCAGAGGAACTTTTCCAAAATGGGTTGGAGTTACCAGTTATTTGCAATGGCTTGGTCCTTGGACCACAGCTATTCTTGATCTATGTAAAAGATTGTCAAAAGGATATGACTCATGCCTGAATATGATTGCAGATGATACCAAGGTCATGAGGGAAGTCCAGATGAGGATTACATCAACTTACAAGAGGACTTAGACAAGCTCCAAAGTTGGTTTAATACATGGTTGATAACTTCAAGCCATATTAATGCACTGTATACAATAAATGGCCTCAATTTAAATATTATCTAGCATGAAATATGTTTGCAGGAATCTTTGTGTAAGAGACACTTGGGAGTCAATCTGTCACCAGATTTCCACTTCAGAATTGTAAAGGAGTCACACAACTTTAATTTTAATCACATGGACAAGGAAATATTCAGCAAACTTTTTATTGATCGAGAATGTTTCTCTAGTTTAATCACCGTATTTAAAGGAGCTTAAATTACTGATAGAAAACATTCAGATTAAATCAATACATGTTACCAGTATTGAATTTACTGTTCTCCATGGAAGAGAGAGAGTAAGCAGTGACGATCACAATCCTCAAGTTTCTAATAAGTTTGAAGTCACTAGTATACACTTTTTTGAAATTTGGAGGAAGATAAATCCGGGGCCATAACGTAAAAGTAAGCAAGAAACTTGTTAGAAAAGCTGTAAAGAGGTACTTTTATATCATAGTGTAGAAGCTGTGTGCAAAAAGCTAAGATACGAAAGTGAATGCTAACAGTAAACAAAAGTTTAAAAAGTTATATGAAAGAAGAGAAATTTCATGAGCTGGAGCCTCACAAGTGTAGAACTCCCTTTACCTATTGCATAAATAGGAAATTACAGTAGGAGTGACAGAGAGGTAGCATGAAAGAATAATGAATGAGGTATTGTAAAACTGTGAAGAATTTTTTAAAGGTGTGTAATAAGAGAGCCACAGGTGCAGTACTTACAACTGTAGAAGGGAGGAAACAAGTGTAGGATGTGTTTACAGTTGTGGAGGGCACAAGCAAAACAATGGACATCTGACCTTGATGGAAAACGTGAGAAAGCCATATCTCGGTAGGAGGTTAAGCGACCTCCCAACCTTGAGGTAATCACTAGAGTTCACGAGGTCGTTGTCCTGATCTGTCTGACGGGTCCTGGAGGTGCTCTTCTTAGTCTCTCCACACAGCACACATACAGCCAACACCAATGCCGCCCACGACGTTCCACCACCCACACCCATCACGGAGTCACAGCTGCAGATGGGCAGTAAGGGGTCAGCAGGTGCAGCCAGGAGAATCAGTAGGTTGGGCAACAATGGTCAGCAACTACAGCAGGGAGGGTCACAGGGTTGTGCTAGGGGATCAGCAAGTGGCACAAGGAGATTTAAAGGATCTGGACAGTGAGGATCAGGTATAATAAAAATGGATCAGACTGCAAGATCAATGGGGATCAAAAAGTATGGGTAAAGAACAGATAGTTGGAGCAACAGATATCCAGAAGTCTAGATTAATATGGATTTAAAAGTCTGGGCATAGGGTATCAGAAGTAAAGAACAAGGAATCTGAAGGAAGGGGCAACATGAGTGAAGGTAGGGACAGTATGAATAAAAGTAAGGACAGTATGAGTCAGAAGGTAGGAACAGTATGAATATAGTAAGGGGCAATGTGAGTCAAAGTAAGGAATATATGAATCTAAAGTTAGGGGCTATAAGAATCAGAGGATAGGGGCAACATGAATCTGATGGTAAAGGCAATATGAATCCAGGTAGGCAAAACAGAAATCAAGAGGTAGCTGTAGTAGGAATCAAGAGGCAGGAGTGGTATGAATTAAGGTAAGGACTGTGAATCAGAAGGTAAGGCAAAATGAATCAGAGGACAAGGACAATAGGAATCAGAAGACAAAGGCATTGAATCAGAAGGAACAACATGAGGTAAAAGGTAGGGGCAATGTGAATCAACAGTAGTGAGGCATTGAATCAGAAGGAACAACATGAGGTAGAAGGTAGGGGCAATGTGAATCAACAGTAGTGAATCAGAAGTTAGGGGCAATAGGAATTTGAAGGTTAAGGAAATATCAGTCTGTGTAGGAAAAATATGAATCCATAGACAGAGGCAACATGAATCAAGATATGGGCAATATGAATCAGAAGTTAGAGGTAATAGGAATCAGAAAGTAGGGGCGACATGACTCGGGAGCAATATGAATCAAGGTAAAAGCAATATGACTCAGAAGATAGGGGTAATCTGAAGGTAGGGGCAGTATGAGTCAGAAGATAGGAGCAATATGAATCAGAAGGTAAGGAGCAATATGAATCAGAAGCTAGAAGTAGTATTATAAGTCAAAAGACAGGAGCAATATGAAGCAGAAGCAAAGGGCAGAACAAGTTAGAGGATAGAAGATAGGGCAATATGAAGCAGAAGGTAAAGACAGTATATGGATCGGAAGGTAGGAGCAATAAGAATTTGAAGGTAGTGGCAGCAGAATAAGAAGGGTGGACAATAAGAATCCAAAGATGGATACAGTAAGAATTTGAATGCAAAGGCAGTAGGATTCAGAAGGTAGAGGAAAAAAGAATAGAAACTAGGGGCTTTAAGAATCAGAAAGTAGAGACAATAAGAATCTGAGTGGGGGCAATGAAATCAGGTAAAAGGAATAATAATCAGAAGGTAAGGCCAATATAAATCAAGGTAGGGGCAGTAAGAATCGGAAGTTTGGGGCAATAAGAGTTGTAAGGGTGGAGCGATAAGAATTCGAAGGTAGGAGATTTAGGAATGAGGATGGGGCCAAAAGAATTAGAAAGTATGGGCAATAGGATTCACATGGTAGGGGCAACAAGTATCAGAGGGTAAGGCAATGTGTATGTAGATATTGCATTTGGGTACAACAGGTGAAACAGTAGAGGCTAGGGTGGAAGGTTCAACAGATGGGATTAGCAGACGAGGCACCAGCAGTCAGTAAATGGGGGTGCTGGAGGTCAGCAGGTAGTCAGGAGTGATCATTAGACAAAGCAGTGACACAGTGGCATTAGCCACAGATATACACACCTCGACTGATCCCACTAGCAAGTAAACCACATCACACGACCACCATGTTCACCATGATGTCACATTTGCCTTGCACACTCATATATTACACACTTCATACAGTACACCTTCACATTATGTATACCAGAACGACACACAACGCTATCATGCATTTATAAGTACCTCCTTGGTGTATCGGTTAGCATTACTGACTGTCATTCATGTGTGGGCCACCTGGGATCAAGCCGCGTAGGTTCGAATCCTGGTCGCGGCAGTTGGCCAACAGTCCATCCAGATGTTCATCCTTCCCTAGGGGTTGGTTGATGAAACAGGTACCTAGCACAAGCTGGGGCTTTGTGTGTCCATACATACAGTGGAGAAACACAGTATATGTGTGTCTGTATATATATATATATATATATATATATATATATATATATATATATATATATATATAT
>JAYMFT010391888.1:0-19621 GCA_038088735.1 Panulirus argus
CAATTTCTCAACTCTCTCTATATTTCAGTTAGGGCCCGGCCTTGATGTGGACTTTTGTCCGTGACTGGAGCCTTCAAAAAAAAAAAAAAATATATAAATGGCAGTTTTCCTGCTTAAGTTTTGAATTAGTATAAATCAGATGAAAATTGGCAGGAAACTGTCTGCAAGCTGGCAAACATAAATAATTTGATTATACATGCAATTTTGTATGGAAACTGTAATCATTTATATGTTTTTTTCTGCACAGTTCCCTTCTGCTGGCATTTAGCTAGCTAAGTCATGAACTAAAAAATATTTAGATACTTGCTAAAAGATAGAGAATTTGAGCAGGGGAAGCAGAATTGAGCCATCTTGGTGACAGAAGCTTAACTTTCACTCGCTAATATTATAAGTTTAGAATAATATGAATATGAATAATACATTTTCTCTTCATAGTTCTCATCAGTATGTCTTGACCTACCTCATAAACTAATGATTATTAAAGTAATACAAGTAGCACACATAACAAGAAAAGTGGGAAAAAATATGAGATAACCTACTTACATTAGGTTGCATTCACAGCTGAGGCCTGAGAGATTCATGCAGTTTAGTTAGGGACAAAAATTTAGAGATTTATGAAAAAAGGTGTTACTGTTTTGTTTTGACTTACATATTATTCTGATAAATTTAAAAGTTATTAGTTATTTGGTATATATGTGAAACCTTCCAAGGGCAAGCAATATAATGTGCTGAAAATTAGTGTGAAAGTTTGTAGAAATTTGAGATGATCAGTGAACTAAACAATAAGCTTCAAGGAAAAGATCTGGTCGTTAACAGTCTTGTTGATCACATCAAAGGATAAAAAAATAAGCTACATTTATAAGAAAATCAGTTATCAAAAAATAATGCGATACACTTACCATTGCTTGCTGCACGTGCCACAAGTAAATGTAATGTGATTAAATGTGCAGATGATGTAGGTGCTTCAAAATCAGAATTTGAATCAAGGTTTGCTGGTCTACATGATCTTGAAATGAAACTACAAGTATTTTCAAGTCCATTTGCTGTTCATGTTGATACAGCTCCTGAAGAGTGACAAATGGTACTGCTTGATTTGCTGTGTAATAATGAACTTAAATTTAGACATTAATTTATTTGAATTTTACAAGTTGTGTCACCACAAATATACCCTTAGCTAATTTCGCATGCATTGAGGATTATAAGTGTCTTCCATACTACTTACATTTGTGACTGGTTATTTTCAAAAGCGTACATTGTTAAACATAAAGAGTGAAGTGTTCTTACTGATGTTTGCCTAAAAACACCCAGCAATTTGCCTGTTAAATGAAAAAACAGACTTTGACGAAGTTTGTAAGACACATCAGTGCCATACATTGCATTAATAACCCTGAAGTCCCAAAGTTTCTGTTAGGAGAGTGTAATAGCTATGTGTTTTTAACCAATTTGTAGTTATACATTACATGATTACAATATTAGTTTTTCTTATATATAGATAACTGAGTTACCTTTAAAGTTTTAAATCTATTTTATTTACTAATCAAATTTGGTTCATTCAGCACCATCGGTATAGTAGCAGGTTACACACACACACACACACACTAAGATGCACCATAGTATCAAAATATATAAAACTGACCAACTTTAGACTGTAGAGCTCAGGCTCTTTTAGCCTCTCATGGTAATTCCTAGTGTGCTAGTATTCTTCTTTAGCAATTTTTAGCAATTGAATTAAGTAAAGCTTAAAGATTTTCATTTCTTTGTAATGTTAATGTATTATTCAAACTGTTGATAATAAAAAAAAAGAGAGAGAATAAGTATCATATGATAATGATATCATAGGTGATCCTGCCCGTGATTCATAGTGATATCATAGGTGGGTTTTTTTCTAATATAACTTAGCATCTCATTACATTACCATATGTTTATTCATTAATCTAGTAGTAGTAATTAAATACTGTAGTTTTTGTTTTATTTTCAGATAGGATTAAAATAAATGTTTACTTCTTTTTTAATATATGTTTGTTATCCACAAATGCAAATGAGTGAATTTTAGCATGGTATAAACAAAATTTGTCTATAATAAGGAAATTGTTGATGTGCAATTTTGGTTTTTAGAAATCAGTATAGTTGATGGACATCAGCACATTTAACAGCTCAGCTTACCCTTCAACAACTCTGTTATTCCCCTTCTTGAAACTCTCAAGTGCAATCTCATCTGCTCCTGATGCTTTCCCACATTTCATCATGTGCAAGGCTTTCACTGTCCTATTTACCACAGTCTCAATCTGCATGCCACCTCATCCCAGACATGAGTGTTGTCTGTAATGTTTTGGAAAAGATAATTAGAAAGCAAAGGGATGACTTTCTATTGAGGAGAAATTACCTAAATGAGAGACAGCATGGTTTTAGGGAATGGAGGTCATGTGTAACAAAGCTCTTAGACTTCTACAAGACAGTGAGCTCTGTCTTAAGAGTAAGGGGGATACCCCCTTGATAGATGGAAGATTATCTAAATGTAAGGGAACGAAGGATGCATGTAGATGGAGCATTCTCAATATGGGTTGACTTCATCAGCGAAATGTTACAGGGTTCAGTTCTATGTCAATTACTTTTCTTGATCTTTGTAAAGGACTTGCCTAAAGGTATGTTTGTACATGATGCAAAGGTCATGAAGGAAGTTAAAAGCATGGAGGACTGCATCACTTCCTAAGGGGCCCTTGACAAACTGTAAAGTTGGTCCGATACATGGTTGATGAAGTTCACCCCGAATAAATTTAAAGTAATGAAGATGGTCACAGTGAGAGAAGGGCTCGATATGAATATCATCTAGCAAGAAAAAACCTGGTGGAATCGGTGTGTGAGACAGATGTGGAAGACAGCAAAGTTCCAAGCCTGTCACTAGAGTTCTTCCTTTGGAGAATAGTTAAGACTGACTGTCTGCTAGCAAATACTAGAAGAGCTCTCAAGTTCATGGATAAAGATTGTTCAGGAAATTGCTTACATCATACATAAGGCCAAAACTAGAAGGTTTGGTCACTGCACCAAAAGAAGCACAAAGAACTAATAGCAAAACAACAAAGCAACAAAGATGGTACCAAAATTATGGAAGATTAATTACAGGGAAAAGCTAGAGGCTTAAATTTGTCCACATTGGAAGAGAAATGGGTGAGGGGTAATCTGAGCACAACCATTAATTTTTAAAAGCAGATCAATGCCAAAGACAGCAAGTAGTATTTTGAGAGATGTGGGTATTGAGCAACTAGAGGATATAGCATGGAAGTATGCGCAGAAGTACTTTTATAGCATAAAAGTGGTGGATTTGTGGATGAATGACGAGACATCATTAATGCTGACTACATGCAAAAATTTAAAAAGTTGTATTTTAAAGAATATTTAAAAGATGGGGTCCCTAGTGTGTAAAACTCTCTCCCCATACAGAACAGTACAAATAGGTACTTACATATATCATCTAACTTATACAGCAGTTCTTCGGAATGCTCAGTCCATATCTTTTTAACCTTTTCTGTGCCTGCTATCTCTTCACTATCAGCTCTCTGCACTTTTGCCCCTTTGGTTCTCTTGTTCTTCCTATTTACTTCTTTTCTAAATCTTTTCTCTCTCCAGTTCATTGTTTCTCTTGACACCTCTCATCTCCCATTCTTCTACACTCTCATACCTTTCTTGACATGTCACTTTCTCTTGTACTCTTCCCAATCATATGTACTTCTTCCATGAATATACCACCACACACTTTCCTTTTCTCTGTAACTAATGAATAAATTCCCATATTCTGTCACTCTCTACCCTTTCTTTTATGTCCACATCCCACCTTTTGCATCCCACACACTTGAGCACTGCTTCGATAAATACCTCCTACTTCTTTAATTTCTCAATTTATCCCTATGCCATTCTTTACTCAAACTTGCCTGGTATGTTTGCACACAAGCCAGTTTTCTAAGCTCACTCTCATTCACCATTTTTTTTCATATATATGTAATTTTTCCTCTTCTCACTAAACTCACCACCAGCTTTCAAACTCATCTCCATTAAGAAATGATCACATGTTCCACCTGCTACCTCTCTTGGCACATTTACATCTGTCAGCCTCTCCTCTGTATCCATCAATTTGAATACAATCCACTCACCTAAATATACTTATGATTGCACCTTTCCTTAATACATATATTCCCAATCACCATTCCTGTTTCAGCACACGACAATCTTTTTCCCATTTGCTTTTACACCTGGGACCCAGTGCTCTTCAAGTATACCCTCACTTGCCACATCACCCAGCCTTGCATTCAAATCTCCAAGCACCAGTATTCAATACTTTGCATCAGAACTGCTAGAGCACTCACTCAGCTCCTCTTAAAATGCATTCCTCTACACTTCTCTCTCTACCTGAATCATCTGCACAAATAATCACCTACCCCTAATAGTCTACTTTCATTCTAACTCATAATAATTATAAACTCGTTTCCTTATACTTTTTAACACCATTCCAAAGCTGATTCTTCATCAGAAGAGTCACCCCTTCTTTTGCTTTTATCCTCATTTTAACCCAGACTTTAACCCAAGAACATTTCTGAACCATTCAACCCCCAGCAACTTTGTTTTGCTTAAAGCCAGAATATCCTGGTCTCTTTCATAAAACACAGCTTCTGTCTCCCCCCCCTTTTTTTTTCTGCATCATGGATACAGCTACACAAACACCCCAGCATGAACCTTCAAGACAAAATCTACATTTCGCTCCTTCCTCAGTTTCTCTTTTCAGGCAGTTAGGTTTCCAGCTCACTTGCACTCACTTCTATCTATTTGTCACCTCATATGACTAGACTCTTTTTATTATTATTATTATTAGTATTATTATTATTATTATTGTTATTATTATTATTATTACTGTTATTATTTTTATTATTATTATTATTATTATTATTATTATTATTATTATTATAATTGTTATTATTATTGTTATTATTATTATTATTACTAATATTATTATTATTATCATTATTATTTTTACAGATATCCAATTCCTAATTCAAAATGTTTGAGACCTAAACTATGCTGTCTGTTGGGATTTTCCAGTTTCTGGGTTGTTTGCCTTTGCATGTATAGGTGATACACATAAAATATGAAATATGTGTATAAACTTTGTTATTAAGTAATTTGTTTTTTTTTCAAAGCAGGGCTGTTGGATAAATCTTTAGTAACTAAGCGTTTTTGTTTTTTGAATTTGTAAATGATGGTGATACTGACACATACTTATCACTTAACTTCTTCACAGAGGCTTCTTTCTCAAATTTCATCAGTAATTCCACCTACTTTGCAATAATTAGGGAAAAATGCTTCTTCTTAGCACTCCCACCAGCCACAGGACTATTTGTTTACCTTTTGGACAATTTCATGATGAACCAGGGTAACACAACCAAAAGGCAAGTTGGAACTGGGACTGCATGTACTGGTTCAGCTTGCTGCATCCTTCATATAAGGCGGCTATGCTAGGAATTAATCTAGATCTTAAAGGAAAAGTCTAAAATCGGTTTGTTCTCATAATTACTTGTAATTAGCAACTACATTTGTATAGTAATATTCACAGTAATTTTTAGTGCAGTTTTCAGTAATTAGAAGTTGCAATTGTTAGTAACCAGAAAAAGTCCACATGTAATGAATTTCTTTAATCAGATGGAGTGTTCACCTTAGTGTACATTTATAGAGCATCAGTAGAGCATCTGTGTGCTCTTTCCTGGTACAAGTCCCTATTGGCCTTTATTTACAAGATTATTACTAACCAGATGATCCATGTTTTTTTCTTCTTCTCTTTTGAATATTTTGATTTGTGTAATGTTAAACAAAGCAGTCTACATTGTTTTGGCATCAGTTTGGACATGCATTTGCATTGGTTGGTAATGAGTGGAAGATGGAAGGATAAAGGCTTTCTGGTATTGAGGTCTGAACTTGCCAGAGCACAAGAGGCATGAGTGGTAAAGAATGAATGGGACTGATGTGGTAGTGTGTGATGTGTTTAATGAGCAGATCCAGGGCAAATAAAGCAGATGAAGGTAAACCAGGGCAATCTGTAGGGCTTGTCTTTGGATGGTATGCTCTGATTTTGTTACATTAGCCATGACAGCAGTGTGGCTGTGCGCAAATGAATCCTTTGTTCATTTGTTCCTGACACTACCTTGCTGAGACAAGAGGAACGAGTAGGTTTATATATAATTTCTTTAGTCCTGGACAATAATTTCCCTGTCGTTTAGTATTACCATGTTGTTCTTTCATATTTCACTAACTCGTTAAAACTTGAATGTTGAGGAGTATGTTAATGAATAGCAAGGTGAATCACAAGCTGATCATTATAATCATCAGATCAGGTCAGCTTACATGAATCTTCTTTCTTCACAAACTGTAATCTTGTTGCTGTATATTTATCATATTTATTTGCTATTTCCTGTTATAGTGCTAAGCCATTAAATGATAAGCTTATTATTATGGTCATCTAATAAGGTTAGCTTAAATGAATTTTCATTCCTCTTAAACTATGGTTTGTTGCTGTTCATTTATCATTATTGTAAGTATGTTATTTCCAGTTGTAGTGCTATGCCATTAATTAGATATGACAGATTATATGCCAGCACGGTAGTTAATGTACAGAAAAAAATTACACTTACCTACAGCATGGGCACATGTATGAATATTTTTTCTTGCATTCATGTATAAAAGTGCACTCAATTGTAGGCAGATTTATTCATATATACATGAATACACACATGCATCTGCATATGTTTACATATTTGCATGATGCATGCCTATAACCATGTAGATGTGTATACAAAATGTATGCTGTCACACTTTCATGGTGATTGATAATTTCATCCCTGTAACTACTCAAAAACAGTACACATATATACTAGTTGGAAAATTTTAAGGAGTTTGCATGCTGTTGGTTTTCCTTGACCTACAGTATTAGTAAGTAGTAATAAAGTCAATACCTTCATCCCAATGTACTGTCTGCTGCTTGCTGACTAACCACTTCTGCTCTTTTGACTTTCTAGGGACACAAGAATATCCAGACTGGGCGATGGTGTAAGCTTCTCGTTCCTTGCTTCCCTCTCTGGCACAAAGGTACACATGCACACAGTGTTGTTTTGTCCCTTCACAGAAATCTAGGTACCATTATTTTTTCTTTACTTAATATCATTGTACTTATGACCTACTGTATCTGTGATTATGGTTTGCCAGATTTTTTTATAACCATTTTCCATATTAAACACTCAAGCCTTGGGATATTGTCTTAAAGAAAATGGTCTGTGTACTTCTTTCTTGTATCAAGAGACTTAATTAGTTGGACTTGATAACAGACCCTTATCTCTAGATTCAGTGGCAGTACTTGATGATGGTGATGGTAGGTGGGGGAAGGGCACAGAATAGAAGGTGGGTGGTAGTTCATTTGGAAACGGCCCACAGCAACTCATTTAAAAAATACCATTCCTAGGTACTTTAATAAGTTATTGAATGGAGTATATCTGAGTTAAAGTAATATGTATAGAATCAAATGTCGACAAGAGCATTTGGTTTTTAATACTTCTGAAACAGTCTGATTCGTAAAATGTCATATCACTGTAAATCAGATGTTTAGGATTTGGATTCATTTAGATGTACTACTGAAGGTAGATAACCATGAAAGAATTTATAACATGCAAGGTTTTTCGGGGACATAAAAAATACTGGGGTCATGTAGATATGACATAACAAGTCAGTAGTGCTTTAGTTCTACATGATAATAACTGAGCTACATGATTTTTTTTCACCAAAATATTATTATCACTGACTTGCCCAGAAAGAAAAGTTCTTTATTTTTACTTTATTAATTTTATTTATCACTTACAGTATTTTTCATTTCAAAGCATGAAATATGTGGTTCTGTATGAGCAGCACTTGCATGCACAGCAATCATATTATTAATATATTTACATCTTTGAAACTTGCATCAGCTACATTGTGGTTTTCTTGTTTTGCTGACACTGTTAGCAATAATGAGAAAGGTACTTCACCTTAGTCACCTGCGATAATTTGTCAGACTTGGCAAAAAAGAATTGAATGTTACTGGATTGAAAATGCTGCAACTATTCATTTACATGTCATTCCAAGATTATAACGTAAAATACCGATTAGTCTGTCTGTGGTTGCAATCTTAAGTTCTTAACGAAGTAAAAACTTTTCATATTTGAGCTCTTTTTGGGGTGAAAATTTATTCATAATTTCCCCAGGATCCCTTTCTTGAGTCCTGGTGATACTCCAGGACCCATTCTGAGACCTCCTAGAGCTGTAAGGCTGCATTGCTTTCATTTGGAGGGATATGATGTACTCCTCTGGAGTGAGAATTTCTTTGATGAGAATATACTCCCTTTCATTAACAGACAATGATAAAACCTCACCAAAGGTGTCTTTTCACTCACAAAGTAACCTAAATGAATTCTTCAGCCAAGTCATTGGGTAAAATTTCCATGTGTTTGAAAATTATGAAAACAAACACTTGTCATTTACTGATGAGAAACAAAAAAATTAGTCATAATCTATGATGCCAAAGTGCTGCATTTCTTTTCTTGTGTAGCCCCATACTTGGTGAGTGACATTTTTGGTTTTTAAGTTAGTAAATTACTGAGGTGTAAGACCTTTAAATTTAGGATTCACAGTACACTGTGGTTATTCAGCAGTCTTCTTTATAGTAGTGGTATAGTAAATCTTCATAATTCTGAAGAATTTAGTTGCATGATTATGATTTCTGTAGCATTTCTAGTCTGATCAAAACCACCCTTTTGCAAGTGGTCCACCATTTCTTAGAAATATTAAGCATAAAAGGAAAATTAAGGCTAAAATTATGAGAGTTTAGAGGAAGATACAGAAACATTGCATTATGTCATGTTTCTTTAAACTAATGCACTACGCATGCATTAAAGTGGTAGTATATCAGCATGCATCATATCATTATCGATATCAGTATGTTGCTGTTGTAGATAATTCCCTTGGCATTCATTACAAATGCTCAACCTGCTGTATCCCTGTGAATGCATCCCTAATTGTATCTCTGTCTCAGCTTTCACTTAAAACTTGGTTCCTCAATAGGAAAAATGACATTCTCTTTCACAAAATCTTCACCAGTCACATTTGTTATGGCACTGTCATTACAAGACAAAACTCCTGCCATTTTTATCCACAACAAACATTTAAGGAAACTTAGGCTGTAAATAACAACACATTCAGTTATGTGGCACTTACTCTGTCCTTTTGTATATGTTAATCTGGAAACAAATAATTTTGGAATTAACAGGTAAAGATGAAATAAGTATGCCTTACAATACCACTGCCTCACCCAGGTAACAAATGTTTGGATTTTATTTAGTTTTCTCTTCTTTAAGTTAGCTTTATTTCAAGCAGGATTAATGTTCCGTAGTCTATATATTATAGTCTGTGTTATTGGTTAATTTTTGGAGTTAGAGTAAAATATTTTTTTTGTAACCTTTTTCTTCCCATTGGTTTAAGTAGTCATAGATTTATGTGTTAGCTTGGAATGTAACCATATAAACTACTGGAGTTCAATGTAATTAGTTTTGTGAGGCAACCCTCATTCAACTATATACCTGGTTTTATAAACAGTTTGCACCTGTGTCACTTGTGTGGTATGACAAACCATCCTCTGCATGTGCCTCCCTACTTTGAATGTAGGAAGAGCATACACAGTATAGATTTATAAGTAGTTTAAATTTTTGTGTGGTCTTGTCAACAGTGTCTTTTCAGTCTAAGACAGTACTTTGGTTGGTGGTGAAGGAAAGAATCTGATTTGTTTTGCAACTTTTTCTGATGAAAATTTCAGATCTCTGATGCTCTTCTTTTTCTTATATTGCTTTTATACTTGTAATCATTGATTAAATATAACAATAGTTGAAGCATTTGCAATTATCATGTAATAATCAGCATTAGCCTCAATATTTTCCTGATGAAATGAAGCTGTAATACAAGATAACCTCAATAATTCAACAGGGCAAGGGCTCTAGCCATGTCAAGTAATGAAAAATCCTGAATAATGAACTTGCATTTAAAAAAGAATGTAAATAAAATATGATACTTGTAGAAGTACATACTATGTACATCAGCACTGAGAATTTCACCACAGTCCTCTGTTTGCATTTTGATAGTAGTTTCTGTTAATTGTGAAGCAACTCAAACAAATGTGAAATCTTACTTCATTTAAGTGCACTGCTTATTGTTCAGCTACTGAATTACAACTCCTCTGGAACTCCTGCAGATTTCCCCTCTTTACACCATTTAAATGCTACCTCTTCCAACTGATCGTCATTTGTAGGTTTTCCAACTGATTGTCATTTGTAGGTTTTAATATTTCTCTCTTTCATGTGACTTCTTTAGGTTTCTTGAGTTTTTAAGTCTATTCTTTTAGCTTGTTCGTCCTTTTTAATGTCATGAAAGGTACCTCAACTAATTTTCTCATGGAACCACTGGCTTAAATACTGTCAACAACTTTCAGTTTCTCTTAATTGCCTCTTGATTCCAGTAACTCTTTGTGGGACATGTTGTAGAAGTACTTGGTTCTTTCTTAAGACAAAGTTGTAAGGCACTACAAACTAATGCATTGAAGTGACATCCACTGTTTATGTATATAGCAACTATTTAATGGTTTTTATGTTGTAATGAATGAAATCTTAACTTGTTATAATTTAGTTCTTGTTATAATTTGGTTTTTTGATGTTTCAGTGAGAGATCTTCCTTAGCACTGTTCCTGTGGCATCTTGACTATGGGACCCACATGCATGGCACTAAGCAAAACTTTCTGAAGATCATGTGCAGCTGGACTGTATTCTTGGCAGCATACAAGTATACCATGCAAGGGCTGTGCGCAATCTATCTTGTCCCTCTGGGTAGATTGCACCACCTAAGGACCCCCTGTTTAATGCACCAATTTCCTCCCTGGGTTTTGTTGACCATGAGGTCCTGTGTACCTTCCATCAGTTCCTTACAGGGTGCTTTGCTCAAATACTCCTAGGCATGAGGCATTATCATGCACTGCTCAAGGGTTCTGTCTGTATGTAAGTCACATCATCAGTGACTTGCTTTCAACATTTTAGTTAAGACATAATTCTTGGCTGTGTTACATTAATATATTTTAAGTAAGAGACAACCTAGATATTCACTTGGAAATATCTAATTTTGTAGTCTAAAAGTACCACATGTTCCTAGGTCCTCAGAACTGAAGCATGTCCCTGATAAGGTTTTTAAACTTGATTGTGAAGGGGTTTTACTCTGTTTTACTGGTATAAAGAGTTAATTATAAAAATCATCCACAATGAGTTGTCTAAAAATTCACATCGTGCTTAAATCAGATAACGTGATGTAAAACCAATGACTTGGTCAATATATACTTGCTTTCAGAGGTACCTTACTGCAGCTGTAAAGAATTTGGTCTGCATTTTAAGTGTTGATCCAGTACTAATATGCTCTAAGAGAAGTCATGGTATGGTTGTGATATTTGAGGAATTTTGTTTACTCTAAATTGGTATTGGTGACAGTTGTAAATCATGATGTATACAGTTGATGTTCACTGCTGTTTACAGTGAATATATGCCAACTTCAAGGAAGTTCACAGCTTATTGGGCGTCCTACTTTACCTATTACTGATTATCATTCCATGGGCCAGAGATACATTTAATATCATTTTCCCCTAATTCTTATTCAAAGTCCAGTTTTTACCAAAGCACCTCTCAGAAGATGAAGTACATTGATTATTTCTTAACTGTATTTCCAAGAACATACCCATCATTTCTTAATAAAGATTTTGTGGAAACCTCTGGCCCCCACATTTTTTTTTTTTTTTAGATTAATCAAATGCTAGATATATGAGGCTTAAAACAGTAGATAATCCTGCTGGCAAACCAAAGATATCCACAGTTGCCTCTTCAGATATTGGAGGTAGGCAGATTTTAACTTTTCGTCTAGGGTTTAAGAAGTTTAACTAAAGATGGCCTTTATTATTTTTTATAATTTCAAATGATTTTATCACAGTAATACAATTTGGTAATTAAACTTAAATGACTGTGACCCTAGGAAGATTAAAATTATATAGAATTCTAAGGATTTAATTCCATGCTTTTGTAGGATTTTTTTTTTTATTTGGGGTGAAATGTAGCCAATGTATAACCAGAAAATAATTTAATTTACAATTGCTGTATAAACATCTTTGTGTTTTCATGCAGTTCCTTTGTACCAAAATTAACAGTTGCAATCAGCTAATTTTGAATGCTGGGTTAAGAAACTGCTTAGCCTCTTATAGATACAGACATCCGATTATATTTCTTTTGTCTTTTAAAGAAGACTTCAGTAATGGAAACTAGCTACTTTATATATTACGACAATTATTGTCGTTGGATTAAACATTATCATAATACAACTTTGTAATTATTGTTCCTGAGACTCCATTCCTTATTTTGATACATTCCAGTACTCAACCTGTACAAGACAGGTTAACTTGTTCATGGACTAATTCTTAATTTCTGTGATGTATTTTTCAAAGCAAGCAGACCTAAGTCAGTATATTCTGTGTATACTCAAAAGGAATATTACCTCTGCTTTCCCTGCATAGTGTACAAGTGAACAAAGAGGGGCAGAAGTTGGGGGATGGAAATCCTTGCTTCCTGCATTATTCCTTCTGAGATTAGAAACAGTGGTAGAAATCAATCATTGTCTGCACTTAATGCCACCATGCTGGGGGGAAGGGGAAGCTAGTTTATTATGAATGTGTTAGCAGAATTAACAGATGTATCGTAGCTATCTACTACATCCAGTGTTACTGGACTCCACCTCCATGAGGTTACACCATATGAAAAAAGTAACTTTTGGCAAAGCTGTATCACAGGGAAAGCAGTCTCATCAGAGAACTTTCTAAATGAGTTTAACATTCCCCTGCTAGTGGAAGTAGTGCAGTCTTGGACAAGTAGGAGCTCCAAGGTAACAACAGGACTATTTTCAAGAAAGAACTCTTGGGGCATTTATAATAATATAATCCTATGACATGCCTGTTAAAGTTTACCAGTGTATGTAAAGTTTACTCTGCACACCAGAACACTAAAGTCCTCATTATCTGGACTTCACTTATTCAAATATCAAGATGAAGCAGACAAAATAAATTGTCATATTCATTGATTGACTGAGTATTATAAATTAATCAAATAACTCAGGAACCCTCTTTTGGTGTTCCTGCAGTTTTGAGGATACACTCCCAGCAGGAGCAGGGAAATGATGGACTTATTTGAAGAGAGTTCTTTAACCAGACTGTACTCATTTCCATCCACTGTTGATAATACAGCCTCACTTGACAGTGAATTTTCACTTTTTGTGTAACTAGTTGATGGAGGAGACCAGTGACACAATTAACATACAGTTCAATTATAAAAGCCTAGGCCCTCCTTTATGGGGCTCCTTCAGCTTTGAAGCTCTGCTCTTCAGGAGCAAGGAAATAATGGATTACTTTGGAGTGGGAAATTCCCTAACAAATCTGTATTCCTTTTCATCTAGTGATGATGATACAGCCTTACCATGGGTGACTTTTCACTCAGAGTCTAAAACAAGCATGGACAGAGTATCATACTGGAGAGAAACAATGTGATTTCAGGAAGTGTTAGAGGATGTCTGGATCAGGTTTTTGCTTTCATTTTTGAGAGAAATACTAGGAAAAGCAGACGGATTTGTGTGTGACATTTATGGATCTGGAGAAAAGGTACTACATGGTTGACAGAGATGCTTTGTGGAAGGTATTAGGAATATATGGTGTGGGAGGAAAGCTATTAGAAGTGGTGAGGAATTTTATTGTCAAGAGTAAGGTGTGTATGATGGTGGGTTGACAAGAGGTCGAGTGGTTCCAAGTGAAGGTGGTCTTGTGGCAGGAGTGTGCGATGTCACCATGGCTGATTAATCTTTTTATGGATTGAGAGTTGAGGAAGATGACTGCAATGGCTTTGGGAGAAGGGTAGATCTACCTGAGTTGGAGGAGCCTGGAAGGCAAACCAGTTACTGTTTGCTAATGACAAGGCTCTGGTGATAGATTCAAATGACAGCGTGCAGAAGTTGGTTTTGGATTTTTGGAAAAAGTCTGAAAGGGAAAGTTGAAAGTATATAGGGATAAAAGCAAGGTTATTAAGTTTAGCAGTAGATAGAGACAGGTTAGTTGGAGAGTGACTTTGAATAGAGAAAATTTGGATGATAAGTGTTTTAGCAGTAGATAGAGACAGGTGAGTTGAAGAGTGACTTTGAATAGAGAAAATTTGGATGATAAGTGTTTTAGATACCTGGGAGTGGACATGGTAGTGATTAGAATCATGGGAGCTGAGAGAGGGAGGTTTCAAGGTGCACTGAGGAATGAGTGGAAGGAAATGTCACTGTTTTTAAGGGCAAAGATACATATGGTTTGATAGTACAGTAGTCCTAATGGTATTGTACAGAAGTGATGTGTAGTCCCATGATGACAAATTACAGAAGAGGGTGAATGTGTTGGAAATTAATTGTTTTTGGACAATATTTGGTGTGAGAATGGTTAATCTAGTTAGAAATGATAGGTTTAGAGAGCTGTGTGCTAGTAAGTAATGTATGGTTAAGAGATGTGAAAAGGATGTTCTGAAATGGTTTGTACATATGGAGAGGATGAGTTAAGACTTAATGACAAAGAGGGTATATGCATCAGAAGTGGTGGGGTTGGACAAGAAAAGAGAGACTGAACAGGAGATGGAAGGATGAAATGGAAGACATTTTGTGATATTGACGCCAGAACATGCAGGAGTGCAAGGCATGCATACGATAGCATGAATGTCTGTTAGGCATGCCTGGGAAAGAGTGAATTGAAGCAATGTGGTACACTGGGGTGACATGCTGTCAGTGGACTGAACCAGAGACTGTGAAGAAGTTGAGGGAGGTCATGGAAAAGTATGCTGAGCTTGGTTGTAGTGAGGGGGCTTTGGTTTCACTGCATTACGAATTATAGCCAGAGGATGGATATGATTGAATGAGGCCAATCTTCATCAGTTCCTGGTGCTACCTCACAGCCATGGGAAACAGCAAACAAGTGTAAATATATATTTTTAATAATTTTCTTTTCATATTTGATCACTATTTCCTGCATTAGTGAGGCAGCACCAGGAACAAATGAAGAAAGACTGCATTCACTTCATTCATTCTCTAGCTGTCGTTTAAAATGCACTGAAACCACAGCCACCTATCCAAAACCAGACCCACAGACCTTATCATGGTTCTCCAGATCACTTCACATGCCCTGATTCAGTCCACTGACAGCATGTTGACCCTTGTCTACCACACCATTACAACTGACTCTAACTTTCACCCTCCTGCATGTCCAGGCCCCAATCACTCAAAATCTCTTTTACTCTATCCCTCCATATTCAGTTTGGTCTCCCACTTCTTGCTCCCTCCACTTCCTACACATATATGCTTTTTCTTGACCTTTCCTCACTAATTCTCTCCTCATGTCCAAACCTTTTTAACATGCCCTTTTCAGCTCTCAACCACACTCCTAATTACCATACCTCTTTCTTACCATTTTATTTCTTACTTGATCAAACCACCTCACACCACATATTGTCCTCAAACATCTCATTTACAATACATCCACCCTCCTCTGCACATCCTAATAGAATATCCATACCTTGCATCCATACAACATGGTTGAGACTACTGCTATGCCTTCAAACATACACATTTTTGCCCTCCCATATAACATCCCCTCTTCTCGCACATCCCTCAGTGATCAAAGAACCTTCGTACCCCTTCCCCAACATATGACTTGCTAATGGTTTCTTGGTTCCATTCACTGCAATGCCCACTTCCAGGTACCTAAAACAATTCCCTTTTCCAATTTTTTTCCATTCAGACTCACAACTCAACTAACATGTCCAGCTTGCCCTGCTAAGCCTGATAACCTTGCTCTTATTCACTTCTCCCTTTCACACACTCTCCCAAACTCATTTACCAACTTTTGCAGTTTCTTACTCAAATCTGCCACTAGTGATGCATCATCAGCAAACAACAACTGACTCACTTCCCAGGCCCCTCACCCCAAGCAGACTGTACACTCACTTCTCTCTCCAAAGCCCTTGCATTTACCTCCCTCACCACCCCATCCATAAAGAAATTACAGCCATAGTAACATAACATACCCCTGCCACAGGCCAACATTCATCTGGAACCACTTGCTCACCTCTCTTCCTATTTGTACACATGCCTTACACTCTAGACAAAAACTAAACTTTTCACAGCTTCTAGTACCTTTCCTTCCACACCAAATATTTGTAAGACCTTCCACAAGGCATCTCTATCAACCATAACATATGCTTTCTCCAGCTCCACAAAGAAATACTTTTATAGTATAAGAATGGTGAATGAATGGAATAGAATGAATGAGGACATGGTTAATGCAGACAATATCCATAAATTTAAGAAGCTATGTGACAGTAGAGAACGTTTTAAGAGATGGGGCCGCATGAGTGCAAAATTCCCTTTCCATACAGTATAATTGGTAATTACTACTAGATAATTACACCTCTTACTGTATATCATTTCTCACTCGATTAACTCTCCTTACACCACATATCGTCCATTAGCATTTCATTTCCAACACATTCACCATCTTCCATAAATTCTCATCTCTAGCCCATGCCTCACATCTGTATAATACCATCAGGACTATTACGTCTTTAAACATGTTCATCTTTATCCTCCCAGATTGTAACCTCTCTTAACACACACTCCTCAATGATCCCAGGACCTTCAACCCCTCATCCAACCTATAACTCACTTCAGCCCCTATGGTTGCATTTGCTGTAATGTCCACTTCACTTTCTGCAGGTTTTCTTTACACTGACACCCCCAACTAATCTGTCTCTCCTTCGATTAACTTAATAGCCTAGCTTTACTCTTATTTACCTCGACTTGCTTCTTTCATACATTTTCCCAAACTCAGAAACCAATTACTGCAGTTCCTTGCATGAATTTCATCAAGACCATGTCATCAACAAACAAAAAATGACTTAACTCCCCTCCTCCCAACAGACTACATATCCGCCCCTCTCCCCAAGACCCTTGTATTCACCTCCCTTAAAAAAGAGAGAGAGAGAGAGAGAGGGGGGGGGGCAAGAAAGAAAGAAAAAGATAAAACAGCCGTGGTGTCATAACACACCCGAAAAGCAGACCCACCCTCTGGAACCTACCAGCACACATAACTTACTGTCTTAATAACATCTCCACAAAACATCTCTAGCAACCCAATCATAAACTTTCTCCAGATCCAGAAATGCCATGTACAAATATTTGTGAATATACATATTTCTCAAGACACATTCTTTGAACACCTGATCCACACATCCTTCACCACCACTGAAATTACACTGTTCCTCCATAATGTGATGGTCTGTGCATGCCATCACCCTCTCAATCACCACTCTCCCATACAAGTTAACTAAATACACTGAGAACCTTAATCCCTCTGTAATTTGAACACACCTTTGTCCCAATTGTTTTCATGCAATGGCACTATACATGCATTCTGCTAATCCTCAGGCACCTGACTATGATCCATACATAAAGTGAAATTCGTAATCAATAACAAAGTCACCCCTTCTTAAGAAATTCACCTGTTATACCATCCACTCCAGTTGTCTTGCCACTTTTCATCATTTTCATCAAGTAACATGCCATATCTCTCTCATTTTGCATACCTTCCTGACCAAAACACTTTCATATCTGCCACCCTATCATCAACCATATTCAGTGATCCATCAAAATATTCACTCCATTTCCTCTTTATCATCTCTGCCTGTTACTAGTTCCCCATTTACCCCTTACTAATGCTCCCATGTGTTATCTTGTTTTTCTTACACTATTAACCTTCTTCAAAAATAATTTCTTTATTTCCTCAAGGTTTGCTGATACTGACTTACCTAGCTCACATTTGCCCTCTTGTTTTCATTTTCAGCCTCTGCATTTTCCTTCTGACCTTCTGCTGCTTTCTACTGTACATCTCCCAATCATTCACACTCCTTCCCTGTAATTAATACCAGTACACCTCTCTTTCTTTTTCAATACCAACTTAATATTGTCATCCTACCACTCACCACCCTTTGTCACATGCCCACTTCCCACTTTCTGCGTGTGACACCTCTCCCATGTCAGCACTGTTTCCCAAATACCTCCCATTCCTCACCCAATCCCCTAGCTTCAATCACTATCACCTTTTGCCATATTACACTTGATCTATCTTGGTATCTCTCTACACAAGCCTCTTTTCCAAGTTCATATACTTTCACCACCCTCCTCTCACACATATCATTTCATCTTTTCTGAAAGCATTTATAAACCTTCGTCACTGTCTCCATAAGGTATTGATCTGACATCCTACCAGCTGCACCTCTCAGAACACTCACATCCAAAAGTCTCACTTTTGCTTCCCTATCAGTTAGTTTGTAAAAAAAATAATGTCTGCTTATCATCTTTCCTACTCCACATATACTTACATATCTCCATTTTCAAACCAGGTATCTCCATTTTCACCAGTCCTTTTTCAGTACATAATTCCCTTGTCCAATTATACCTTCAATTGCCACATTACCCACTTTTGCATTCAAACCACCCATCAATAATAACCGAACATCACACTGCTGACGCACTAACTCAGCTCCTCTCAAAACATTTGCCTCTCTGCTAATCCTCTTAGGGTCAGATGCATAAGCACAAATAACAATCCACTTCTTGTTTTCTACTTTCCTTTTTACGCTCATCAATCTGGGGCTCACTTCCTTACACTGTGTCACACATTCCCACAACAACTTCTGCTGAAGCTTGCAAAGTCCTGGTCATAAATAGGCAGCTAACGTAGATATACTATGCAAGCCACCAGACTGAGGTTCATGTCGTATCAATACATGAACTAGAATGCTTGTATGATTTTTACCACACATACACCATTAGCAGTGTTACCTTCAGTTATCAGCATATTTTGTAGAATAAATCTGACCTTAAAATGTTTCGCAAATCAGGATAAAAATATTAATTATCATTTAAAATTGGATAAAAACATGACTTTTTGTTTTTATGTTGAAGGCTCCAGTCACAGACAAAAGTCCACAACAAGGCTTGGCCCTAAATGAAAAATAGAGAGAATTAGGATACAGGAAAGGTATTTATGAATTTTTGAGAAAGTGACAGACCTGTCTTTTGAAATGAGCCAGGCCGTAGTTATTGGGAAAGACATGAGAAGGTAGAGAGTTCCAAAGCTTCGAAGTGTAAGGAAAGAAGCGGTTATCAAAACAGCACACCCTTGAGTTGCCAATGGCCACACAATAGTCATGTGACACAGCAGCTTGCTGAGTACTGTGTGGCCTAGCTAGTGGTGGGGGCACACAAGCAGCCAGCACTCGGGAGCAAAAGCCAAAGTAATACCTATAGAAGAAGGAAAGTGAACCAACATTGTGGCATAGGGCAAGGGGGTCAAGTTTGGAAGTTAGCCTGGGACAGTTTATAAGTCGGATCGCTTTTGACTCAACTCTGTCAA
>JAYMFT010391899.1:0-19621 GCA_038088735.1 Panulirus argus
CCATCCACTCACATACACACATATATACATACATGCACATATATGCACAATACATACATATACATACCAACATATACTTATATACATACACATGCATATACACATGTACATATTCATACTTGCTCGCCACCATCCATTCATGATGCCACCCCGCCCCACAGGAAATGGCATCGCCACCCGTGTCAACGAGGTAGCGTCAGGAAACAGACGAAAAGGCCACATTCACTCACACTCAGTCTCTAGCTGTCATGTGTAATGCACCAAAACCACACCTCCCCATCCACATACAAATACTTCAGTGTTTTGTACAACCTCCTCTGTATTCCAAATCACTGGCATGGCGCTGTAGTTTTTTTTGCTGTAAAATTACTTCTGAACTTGTTAATCAATCCTCACATGTCCTTGCATCATCCTCTTAATTCTTCCATCTGAATCCCTTAACCTGATTAGCTGGTTTTTAATTGACAGCTGATTCATGATGAATTTATGGAAAAGTATCATGATTGCTTGTGCCGTGTCCACAATATTTTTTCAGATTTTCTTTGTTCCTCTTTTCTTATGGTGTAGTAATTCCTTGCTGTCTTATACCTTGCAAATGCTAGCTAGCTGGAGTACTGTCTATATCTCCATCACCGCACATCTTGAATCTCCTTTGATTTTTAACATATTCTATTAAACCATTCTTTCCTCGTTCTTACCATTCCTTCTCTGTTTAAGGCTAGAGGTATCCATGTTTCTACTCCATTGTAAATTTCATTGAAAATGTCACCACAAAGCCATGGTTAGTTGGTACAGAACTTTGAATTCCCAGTCTTTGTTACCTTAGAGATTGTTAAGGTTTGTGTAGTTTCCATGACTATATCTGCTCTGTGTGTCTTGTCTTGCTTTAGCTCTTTTGATGTCCTGTCTTGCTTCAGCTCTTTTGATGTCCTCATTTGTCACATATTCAAACTTGAGCAATACATTATCTCTTTTTCCAGTTGGTGTTTTATGTATAATTTTTTCAGTATCCATACTAGTATTTGTGAAGATAAGATCTGGAAATGGTGTATCAGTCCCCCTCAATGTATTATGCACATTAACATTATGTTATTGGAAATTTTCCTGTGTGCATTCCAAAGAATTGTCTCCATGACTTCCTAGCACCTTGAGAATCCATATTCCCCCAGATTTTCTCATTATGATTGAAATCTTTCCATAATCAGTACTTTACTATCTCTAAAAAATGAATGTTTTACAGCTTCATGTACCATTCTGGTTGTTCCTTCATTGTTATTATTTTATATTTCTTCTAGATCATTACAATTTTTTGGAGAATTTCATAATATGAACACCACTATGCACTTCTTGCCTACAAATACTCTTCCCACCATATATTTTCTGAATAGGCCATCCTTCATTATTTCTTGACAATATGTTATTCAGAGGGTTAATGCTCTTTGTCTTATGATTTCATTTCCTTCTTTACTGTTGTGCACCCTTCTATGTTTAACAGGTAAGGTTTTATCTCCTTAATAAGCTTTGTTTCTTCAATTCAGCTATATCAGGTTCACTTTCCCTTAGACAATTCCTGAATTCTAGCTCTTCACCATTTTCTGTTAATCCATCAGCATTTGAATACAATACTTTGTGTTACTTTACCATTTCCTGACACTCCTGCCCTCTCTGTGGTGCTGGCAGGGTTTCTCCATCATCTTGCCATGTTTGGCATCTCCAGTCTTTTGTCTTATGACTTTATTATCTGCTTCTATCTCTCTCTTTCTTTGATATATCACATTTGATGAATACCCCATAGACTTACAACCTTTCTTTCAGTTTCTTAACTTTCCTGAGTACCTACTGACTTGACGATTCCAAGTCAAACATAACTGGTTGCACCTTTAAGTCTTGATTATAATCACCAAATCTTCTCCTTTCTTTTATTGCCAAATTTTCATATGGCAGTTTTGTAGCCTCCATTAATCTTTTAATAAGCATTTCTTCTTTCTCTCCCCTTTTTTCCTTATCTGCTGCATGATCTTCTAAACCAATGTAATCTGTTATTTATGTCAGTCATCCTCCTGCTCTATTGATTTTTCTAGTTTTGGTGCCACCCACTTTTCAGCTAGATCCTTCATTGTTGATTATCGACCTCCGTGTCTGACTTTCTCTAAAAATTTTACTCGAAGCTTGCAAAACACTGGTCCTACATGTTTTGTACTTTTAAAAACCTTTCATCAACTAGATCATCTTTAGTCTGTTTGGGGCTATATTTTATCTACAATTACTGGTAAATGTTAATTATAAAGGTTTTAAGTTATGTCAGGATTTTAAAATTGGCTTTGAATATCCCAACCAGAAGTCAGTCTGTACATATAAGAATTTAATTTCATTTGTATGCCAAGCTGTATTTTGTTGGATTTTGATAAAAGTAAGTTTTGTCACTCACTTATTTGATGCTTAGCAAAGCAGTATTAACGGGATGATACCTTACCTCACCTTTCTCCAAGAGTCCCTTTTGTTGGGCTCCAGGATTGCTGAGGAAGCCAATCGCATCCACTGGGTAGGACCACAGGTTATAAGACATGGTTTTATGTATTTCTCTGTGGGTTAAGCATAGGGCAGTTGAGAGGAGTAAGTGTTCTCTTCAGTTTGGAAGTTGCCTCTTGGGATTCATTTGCTCACATCCACTTTCTAGCTGTTGTGTATAATGCACCAAAACCATAGTTTCCTAGCTACAGCTAGGCCCTACAGACCTTTCTTAAGTTTTACCAACCAAATCATATGGTTTGGTTCAGCCTATTGACTGAACATTTTTCCCTGTATTCCACATCACTCTAGTTTGCTTTATCCATTGCACACCTCACATTCTCGTTCATGACATTCTTGTTCATGTTCAGTCCCTGAATCTTTTAAACATGTTTCACTTGATCCTTCTACCTTTTCCTTGGTTTTCCCTACTCCTTGTTTCCTCCACACCTGACATGCTTGGCCTCTTAGTCATCTTATCTTCACTTATCCTCTCTCTATGTCCAAACTCATCAGGATACCCTGTTCAGCTCTCTCATACATATTTGTTTTATCACTACACCTCTCCCTTACCCATATCGTTTCTTATTCAAACAACTCTCCTCACAAGGCATATTGTCCTCAGACATTTCATTTCCAACACATCAACCCTCTTCGTTACATATTTTTCTACATATTTTTTGCCCTTAAGACTACTCTCCACAAATACTTGAATATGCCCAGGATCTGTACCCCCTCTACCTCCCTGTGGCTCACTTTAGCTCCCTTTGTTCCATTTGCTGTCATATCCACTCCAAGTTTTCTCCATTCAAATTCACTTTCCAAATAGCCTGTCCCTCTTCACTGTTAAACGTAATAACCTTACATTTACTCATGTTTAGTGTTAGCATTCTCTTTCCAGACATACAATCCCAGACTCAGACACCAGTTTCTGCAGTTTCTCTCACTCAAATCTGTCATCAGCAAACAACATCTGACTTGCTTCCCAGGGCCCTCTTTCCCAAACAGACTTTTCACACCTGCTCCTCTCTCCAAGGCCCTTACATTAACCTCATTCACCACCCCATTTAAAAAAAAAAAAAAAAAAAAAAAAAAGATGATGATGACATCACATACCCTTAATGCAGACCCACCCTCACCTGAAACCACTCACCTTCCTCTCTCCCAACGACACATGCCTTGCTCTCTTGATGAAATCTCTTCACTGCTTCAAGCAGCTTTGCTCCCACACCATATATTTGAAACACATTCCACAGAGCATCAGATACTTTCTCCAGATCCATAAACACCACATACAAGGCCTTCTGTATCCCCCCCCCCACACACACACAGAATCTTCCAATCAAACTCCTGATCCATACATCCTTTACCACTCTAGAAGCTACATTGCCCCTCCCCAATCTGAAACTGTGCATGCCACCATCCTCTTGGTCACAACTCTCTTGTATAACTCATCAGGTACACTTGATAAACTTATACCTTTGTATTTTGAATATTCACTTTTCTCTCTAATGCCTTTATACAATGGCATTATACTGGCCTTCTGCCAATCTTTAGGCACCTCACCATGAGCCATGCAAGCAACGCAGTCACAGCTTTTATTAAGAAATTCTTTTGCAATCCCATCCACTCCAGCTGCTTTTCTGCACTTCATCTTTTGCAAGGCTTTCACAACCTTTACCCTTTTCACCAAACTACTTTCCATGACTCTCACTTCATATACCCCCACATCAAAAAGATCCCACATCTTTCAACCTGTCATCTAACATATTTGAAAGCCCTTCTTGATACTCATACCATCTCTTCTTATTTCTGCATATTACCACTTCCCCATCAGCAACCTTCATTGCAGTTCCCATATGTTCTCATGATCTTTTCACAATATTAACCTCCTTCCTTTCTCCAATTCTTCCTAAAGTTTTGTTACTTTCTCACCTCATGTCTCATTTGACCTCTTTTTCAGCTCCTGCACCTTCCTCTTGACTTTCTGCAGCTTGGTATGTTACCCTCACTCCATCTCTACAAATATCACCCATACCCCTCTCATTTTTCTTTCACTAAAATTGTACATAACTTCCTCATCCCACCAGTCACCCCCCTTTTCCTGTGTCTACCTCCCACCTTGCACATGCAACACACTTTTCTTGGACATGTAAGCAATGCTTCCTTAAATGCGTTCCATTCTTCACACATTCCCCCAGCTTTTTTATATTCTCATCTTTGTTATTTTACACACAGTCTCTTCTAGTCTGTCTACTCACAAGCCCCTTTTCCAACCCTCCCTTCACTTTCACAATCTTTTTCCCACCCATATAATTTCCTCTTTTCCTAAAGCCTCTGTGAATATTAATCCTCATTTCCACCAAGTAATAATTAACATCCCACCAGCTGCCCTCTAAAAGTATCTATTTTACATGCCTATCAATTATACATTATCCAGTAATGAACCCTTACCATCTTTCACACTCACTCATGGACATTTATGTATCTCCCTCTAAGTAAACTAAGTATTCCTGGTCACCAGTCCTTTTTTAGTACACAGCCCAACAAATTGTTTTCTAATCTTGTTCATAACACCAGGTACACCATTACCCCAAGTTATACCCTCCACTGACACTTTACCCACTCTCATTCAAATCCCCTATCACTAGTATGCAGTCCCTTGTGTCAAAGCTACTGATACACTCTCTGATCTCCTCTCAAAATACTTGCCTCTCTTCCTTAGTCGTCTTATTTCCAGGTTCATGAGCACTTATGATCACCCATCTCTTGCAATCCACTTTTGTTTTTACCCACATCAGTTTGGGACTCGCTTCCTTACTCCCATAACACGTTCTTCAGCAGCAGCACTACCCATACCTTAGCTCTTACCCTCATACTAACCCTATAACATTCCCAGATCATTCTTCTTTCCCTTTTAGCATTGTTTCAGTTAGAGTTAGAGCATAAAGGTTCCTCTCCTTAAGCATCTTAACTACCTCTGCTTTCTTTTATTCTTCAGTTCCAATTGTAAGAAAGTAATGATACGAGAAGTGAAGGGTTTCATGGCACCTGCTCCCACCCTTCCCCCATTTATCGCTTTCTGTGATATGCAGGGAATATGTGGGTGTTATTCTTCCTCCCCTATCCCCAGGGACCCCACCCTCTTTAGTTGCCTTCTCCAACACAGTCAGTCACATCACAACACCCTGATACCACAGTAGCAGCATCAGACATGCCACACTACATTACACAATGACTCATCAAGAAGAGAATGTCTGCACCTCCATAGAATTCTGTAATCACTTTTTTAACCCCAGATTGACATTAAATCCTGTGCAAACCCACATTTCACCTTGAATGGACAGTCTCCTACTGAGCAAAGCATCAACCATTCTATGCATTACATACAACACACACAACATAAACTCCTCACTCTAATAACATCATCACAAAAGAAGCACCCATACATAATGCCCACAGAACACAAAGTGGCACCAGATTTGAACAAGAAAGAGAACATCAACATCCTAAACAAACAATTCATGTGTTCCCCTTTAAACTATAGTTCACCTGCCTGGTCTTAAACCCTTTCAAAAGCAAATAAAAAATAACTACAAAACACAAATAAAATGTCCACCCATAACAATCACTGGCTACCTAGCATCCATAACACTCATCACCTTCACAATGAAATAAAGATCCACCCAGTGCAGTACCACCTCAACATGCTCAGCACTCAATTCTGTACAACATCACTAGACCCCTCTTACCTAAACCTCTCTATAACTAACCATCAACCTCCAAATATAAAGAAAAAGCTTACCCTTTCTCACACCTTGGTAACGTCTTGTCATAAATCTCCCATCCTCAACAGATATAACAAGGACAAAAACTCGTGCACACTGAAGTGACCTGACTTGCAGTAAACAACCAACTTCCCCACTTGGCCTTATACTCCATCCCACCAGACAAAAACCCATCTTAAACTTCACTCCTAAGGCAAATGCTAGGCACACTCTTGTGCTTATGCTTTAAACATAATGCATCACTGCAATACCACAAGCACAGTTTCAGCATATCCTAAGACCCTTCATGCCCACAATACACAATACAACTGCTATGAAGAAGACATGGAGCACCTGCTACTCAGATGCCCTGCACTCGCTACCATAGATGCACACACAACACTACAAAGATGGAACAGTAAAAGGGGCCAAGTAGGAAGTGCTCCTCTTCCTCGAAGGCTCAGGCTGGGAATTTTGAATAAGCATGGATATGACCAAGATAAGAAAGGAAAGATAGGTAGTAAGTTTAAGGAAAGGAACCCAAATAATCTGGCTGTGAATGAATCAAAACTCATGGGTAAGAGGGAAGAATGGTTTGGGAATGTCTTGGGGTAAAGTCATCGGCTGGTGTGAGGGGGAGACCCAAGGAAGGCATTGCATTGCTGCTGAAGTAAGAGTTGAAGAAATGCATGAAAAAATATAAGGAAGCGAACTTCAGACTGAAATGGAGAAAATGAAAGTGGATTATGACATGGTGTTTATTAGTGCTTATGCACTTATCCTTGAGAAGGATGATGAAGGGAGGTGAGCATTTTGGGAGCAGCTTTGTGACTGTGTCAGTAGGTGTAAGGAAAGAGATTGGCTATTAGTGATGGGTGATTTTAATGTGAAAGTGAGAAATGTGACCTTTGAGGGTATTACTGGAGGCATGGTGTACCTAATATTGTGCATAAGAGTTATGAACAGCTTGTGGCATTGTGTGGTGAAAAAAGTAACATAAATATGTGGGTGCATAGGAAAAATGAGCGTTAGACATTATTGGATTACTTACTGATTAATAAACATGCAAAAGAGAAAGTCATGGATGTAAATGTCCTGAGAGAGGCAGCTGGTGGGTTGCCTGATCATTGCTTGTTGAAGGGCAAGGTAAAGATTTTTAGAAATTTTCAGAAAACAGGAAACAGTATGAGAGAGAAGAAGGAGGTGCAATTAAGTGAGCTTCGAAAAGAGATAATGTGTTAAGAAATACCAGGGGAGACTGAGCGTAGAATGGCAAAGGTGAGATTAAATGAAGTTTGGGAATTGGTTGAGGAATGGGAGGTATTAAAGGAAGCAGTGCTGTCATATAAGGTGGGCAAGTGAGAAAGGGTAGTGAATGGTGGGATGATGAAGTAATGTTGCTTGTGAAAGAAAAACGGGAGATGTATAGATGGTACTTACAGGGAAGAAGTGCAAATGATTGTGAGATGTAAAAGAGAAAGCATTAGGAAGTCAAGAGAAAGAAAATGGGGCAGATGAGAGTTGGGATGGGCAAATATCTTCAAACTTCAGAGTGAATAAGATCTTTTGGAAGAATGTTAATAATGTAAGAAAAACGAGAATGAATGGGACAAAAGGGGAAATGGTAACAGGCAGTGATGAGGTGAAGAGGAGATTGTGTGAGTACTATGGATGACTTGAATGTATTTGATGATAGGATGGCAAATTTAGAGTGTTTGGGTCAGTGAAGTATGCAAGGTGAGAGTCATGGCAGGTGGTTTGGTGAAGAGAGAAGGTGTTGAAAGCCTTTTGCAAGATGAAATGTGGTATATAGCTGGAGTAGATGGTATTGCAGGATGTATGTCTGTATGGATAATGGTTAGGTGCTTGAGGATTGGCAGAATGCGTGTATATTAGCACTATACAAAGGAAAGGGGAACAAAGTTAAGTATTTGAATTATAGAGGTATGAAAGTTTCTTGATTGTACCTGGCTAGTTATATGAAAGGATGGTAGGATCCATAGAACATCAGACTGGGGAGGAACATTGTGATTTCAGGAGTGATAGAAGATGTGTGGATCAGGTGTTTGCCAT
Organism: Panulirus argus; assembly: GCA_038088735.1. Lineage (NCBI taxonomy): Eukaryota > Metazoa > Arthropoda > Malacostraca > Decapoda > Palinuridae > Panulirus > Panulirus argus. The sequence continues at coordinate 8,349 of JAYMFT010391899.1, forward strand.
GATGAATGTTTGAAAATTGCAATATAGAAACAGAAGGATTTGTATGTGGAGAAATCATATATTAAGGTTTATAGATATATTTTTTGGAAGGTGTTACAATTGTATGGTGTTGGAGGAAAGTTTCTAGAAGCAGTGAGGAGTTTTCATCAAAAGAGTAAGGTATGTTTGAAAATAGTGGAGAGTGAGTGGTTCCAGGTGAAGGTGGGTCTACAGCAGGTGTTTGTGATTTCACCATTGCTCTTTAATTTGTTTATGGATGGGGTGGTAAGTGAGGTAAATGCAAGGACCTTTGAGAGAGGGACAGGTATACAATCTATAGGGGGTGATGTCACAGCACTGGTGGCAGATTCAAGTGAGAAACTGCAGTAGTTGGTGTCTGAGTTTGGGAGAGTATTAAGTGAAAAATGTAGATTACTGATTAAAGAGAAGCTGAAGAGTTGATGCTCTTACCTTACTGATCTGTAAACACATTAGTGGAAAGCAACATAAAGCCTGACAGTTTGAAAGCTCTTTGTTCAGTGTTCATGTTATACATACTGCATGTTTTATACAAAGTTTTGGAAAAAAATGTGGACTTTTGTATGAAATGCATCCAATTTTTAATGTATACACACATGTATTTTTCAATATTTTAGGCTGTTCATTTAAACCAGTTGTTTTTCTTATCTTGCCGGTGTAAACTTTCAAGAAAGACAGGTCTTAGATTTTTTAGGTACAGTATTGATCTTAAAGATCTTGAATAAAAAAAAGTCAAGAGATGTAGAATGTAAAACCCCACTTCATACTATATAGATAGGTAACTACAATATTAAGTTTGATTGTACAGTTCATTAGGTGGATTGGTGGTACTGGGCTCTGCCCGTTCAAGGTCACATCATGCGTGAAAAGCACCTCTGGTGAGCCTGTGTCATTGGGAGTAGTCTCCTGAAAGAATTTCTCACTTTGAAAGGAGTCCACATTTTCCAGCAACTAGAAGTAAAGCATCTTAGGCTGCAATAGCCTCTTGAAGGATGCCCTGGGTAACATCAGGATTCTTTCTTAGAATGAGGACCTGGGGTGATTATGAATGAATGAATCTATTGGATTACTTTGTTTGAAAATTGCAGTAACTTTAAGACAATTCCTGTGAATAGGGATTTCAGTAAATAATTCTAGTATAATATATGATCATAAGTTTATAAAGGCATTCTAGTATGTTTTCCCTAATAGTGGTTATTCTCAGTAAGATATAAGATGTGCATATTTTAGTCCTGGGGAGTTTGTCTGCTGCTTATCATTATTTGAAAAATACTAAGAAGTTTAATTCATCTCTAGTGGTAAGTTAATCTTAGAAATCAGTTACCATGCAGTAATTTTTTTCATCATGGAAATATAGATTTATTTTATTGTCAGGAGATATAGGGTCATCTCTCCTCTTTAAAGATGCTTCAACTTGCTGCTTTTCTACTTATAAGTGTAAATAACACCACTGTTTATATCTGATTTAGTAAAGGCATCTCTGAGGGTTTAAAAGGAAATTTTTTGAACAAAAAACAAGTGTTAAGGTTGAAACAAAATTGATGGTGAGGTACCCCTTAATGATGTAGTATGATATAATTATGGTTGTTATTTTGTTATAGTTAATACTCTGAAGGGAAGGTAACTTGTGAGGTATCATGTGTATTCTGGAGCTCATTGTTTGCATTAGAGAATGGAATTTTTATTCAGTTTGGGTGCTTGATGTCATATCACACATATGGATCTCTTTTGCATATTTAGGTGACGACACAATGCTGGGTGACCAGTCATATCGCTACCTAACAGTTGATGAGATGAAGTCACTTGGTGATGATTCTCTCCCCATTGATGTCACCAAGGATGAGAAGATGGATGTGTCTTTCATCAGCAACTCAATGGCAGGTGAGTTCTAAGTGTTCTCCATTTGATATTTAAGTGATTAAAATATGTTCTTGAGTCCAGCTGACAGTCCTGTTTTACTCAAAAATGAATCCAGAAGGTAAAAGAATATGTCTAGCCAGCACATGTTGGTAGACGTTCTCACATATGTTTTTGATTGGACAGGTGATCTCATTACTGTTGTTCTCCTTTTAGGTGCCAGGCAGTTGACTTGCAATGGAATACTATTACTCACCATACAAATACCAAGTGTGACAATATGATTACAATATATGTATGGCTTGTGGAGGATCCTTAAAGAAAATCCCATGTTTGTACAAAAGTAATTGATTATTGTAATTGTGAAGGTAAACACAAATCAAATGAGAAATATTTCATTACATTTAAAATAGAAAACTTCTTTATCATAATTTATGCACTGGTATCTACTTTTCAATTTGGTTAAGTGAATTTTTTTGTAGATTCTTACTGGAAATTTGCTCAAGACCTTCATGTTATCGATCACTCTCCACTCATGCTGAGTACAACTGAAACATTCTACACTATAAACCCTTCTAGCATATACAGTAGCATTATACAGCATGTAAGTTATATGATGAAGTGGCAGTTAAGAGAAACAACACCATTCAACGACAAGTTGTCCAATAAGTGCTACACACTAGTCATACCATCATGGCAAGGTATAGCTGTAGGTACTCTTAGATAAGTAGATAGAAACTTAAGATGGCTAACTGGAATGATTATAAAACTAGAGCTTTAATGATTTTATAATTTCGTGGTGTTAAAAAATCACTTGATTATATGTAAAAAATTTTTAAGATGTAGCCAAGAATAGCATTCAGAAAAACCAAAAATGTAAAGCCATGATTATCATTTCCATGGTGCAATCAGCCTTGCGAGAACCATTGGAAAAATGTGAGATTTGCTTACTTTTATTAATAGATTGATTTATTCAAGAGTAAATGCATAAGAAAAAAGTTTTCAAGGAAGCCTGGAGAGTATCTTGGATAATGTATGTGGAGGATCTCATCACCGGTACCAAACTTGAAAATGTCCGAAAGAGAATAAAGAAATTAGTTGGAACATATTTTCCCACTCCTTTGTGTTGCTTTGATAAGTGAGGCAGTTAGATGGATTACCTATCTCAGGAAGATATTATTCTTACCAAAAACTTATCATCAGCACCGAGTATAAGTAGATGTAGTAGGGATTTCCAGGAACTGTAATAACAAAGAGGACTATAATGAGCCATTTTATATGAAGGAGATGGTATCAGCTCTGTCAGACACTGAATCTTCTTCTTCAGGGGTGGATGGAATGCACTGTGATGTGTTAAAACATCTTGAAGCCTTCATAGACTTATTGTTAGATTTGTTAAACTTAATATGAATGCTCGTGTACTCCCATATAGTTGAGAGAGATTCCTTATTCTTTCCATTCTTAAGCCAGGTAAGGATAACACCATTGTTATAAGCTTTTGACCATTTACATTGACTGTTTGTCTTTGCAAACTGTTGGAAAAAATTATTTATAGATTAGTCTAGTACCATGAAAGAAGTAATTGTATCTGCATTTCAGTGTGGTTTAAGAAAGTTCCATCTATGACATACCTCAAAATATGAATATCAAGTGACTTGGGCACTCGTGTCTAAAGTTGGTTCTTGAGAGTAAGATTGATAACAGTAATGAAGCTTACTTGTATGAAATATTCTCACTCATGAGGGAAATATTAGATCTTTAAATGACCCTGAGTGTTGTCTTTTTGGTATACTAAAACTTCACTTTCTTTAGTCAAGTCAGAGATGCACTTTTATACAGTAACTTATCTACACTTTTTCAATTACCAAATGGTATTCTTGCTCTCACTTGCAAAATTGGTACTCATAGAAAAAAAGGAAAGGAAAGAAACTGATATGCTGAAGTTGTCAAATCCATGAATTTGATTTAATCCTAGGAAGTTCTCACTCCTAAACCCTGTTAAACTCTCAAAATTTGGTACATTCAGTCTGAATATTTAATACATACTTCCAAACTTGACCCTCTTGCTCTACGGCACAATGTTGGTTCTCTTTCCCTCTTCTATATGTATTACTTTGGTTTGTGCTCCCGAGAGCTGGCTGCTTCTTTGCCCCACTAGGTAGACCATGCAATACTGGGCAAGCTGCCACATCACATAATTATTGTGTGGCCATCGACAACTCAAGGGTGGGCCATTTTGATTATTGCTTCTTTTCCTACATGTCAAAGCTTTGGAACTCTCTACCTTCTCATGCCTTTCCCATTTCTATGAAATAGCACATTTCAAAAGACTGGCCTTTCATATCCTCCAAAATTTGTAAATACTTTCCCTTATCTTTTATTTTTCATTTCATAATTCTTTCAGTATTTCAGTTAGGGCCTGGCCTTGTTGTGGACTTTTGTCCATGACTGGAGCCTTTAAAGAGAGAGAGACTTTAGGTTGCCTTTTCATACTTTATTCCACCCCCTTACTTATACATAATAGGCTTCATGAGCTGTAGGCCCATCAAAATCTTGAAAGAAACAGGGATCCCTGCCTGGAACACTTCTTTGGTGAGAAATATGTATGTGAAAATTACCAATATGTAATTACTTATGTCTGGTGTGTGGGGAGGTAATTTTACACACTTAAAGTCCCATTAACCTTATCCCCAGTTACTGTTCCATTCATCCACCACACTTATACTATAAGAGTACCTCTTTACACCTTTTTTAACAAGTTTCTTGCTTAATTTCATGTTGTTTCCTATGTGTGCTCAATCCTTACATCTGTTGAAGAGCTGTTCACTGCCCATATCATCAATGTTTTAAAAACTTTATGGTGGCAGTTGCATCACGCCTCACTTTTATCTCTTCCAATGTGGGCAAATTTAAAGCCTTTAAGCCTTTCCATGTGACTTAGTTCTGTTAATTCTGTTACCATCTTTTTTGCTCTCCTCATAACCTTCTGTATTAGCTCTTTGCGCTTGTTAAACTAAGATGACCAAACTTATAAGATAGTCTTGTTTTGGCCTTAAATAGGATATTAAAAGCTTGCTAAATATTTTCTCATCCATTAACTCGAAAGCTGATATTTACTATTTTCCTATTGTGGGATTCTGGCACTGGTTAGGAGCAGTGTTGAATCCCAAGTCCTTCTCTCACACAGAATCCTGGGGCTTACTTCCTGCTAGATGAGAAGCATATTGAGGTCTTCTTTCACTTTGGGTAATCCTCATTAATTTACATTTGCTTGGGTTGAATTTCATCACCCGTGTATCAGACCAAATTTTGAGTCTGTTTAGGTCTCCTTGTAAGCTGATGCAATGCTCACTAGTTTTCATTTCTCTCATGACATTTACATCATCTGTAAACAGGTTGGAGTTGACACCTTCAGGCAAGTCATTCTCATGAATCAAGCAGAGTAATGGTCTTAAAACAGAACCCTGGGGCTCTCCATTGGTGACCTCCACCCATTATTAGAAGGCTTCCCAAATATATGTACTTTGTTCTCTCCCAATAAGATAATCATTTATCCATTTGACAAGTCTCACCCATAATCCTGCCTGATGCTCCATTTTCTTAATTAGCATCCCATGTAGTAATATGTCAAATAATTTTTGGTTGTCAAGATTTAAACAGTCTACCCAATCTTCCCTTTTGTGTAAGACAGACCTCACTCTCTTGTAGAAGTCTAAGAGATTTGTTACATGACCTCTGTTCCCTTAACCCCTGTTGCATCTCTTTTGAATAATTACTTTTATATAGAAAGTCATCTAATTGTATTCTGATTAACTCTTCCAGTACCTAACAAACCACACTCATCAAAGAGACTGGTCTGTAGTTTGAGGCCTCTTCCTGGTTGCCTATCATATAGATAGGTATGAAGTTTGACCTTTTCCACTCCCGTGGCACTTTGCATTCAACAGCAAGATTATGAAGATAATTTCGAGACATCTTTCTAGTGTTCCTGTACACATTTTCAGCACATTTGATGAAATTTCATCAGGACCATGAACCTTGTATGGTCAAGGCCATTTAGTATTCTGTTTGTCTTTTGTAGATATCTCAGATGTTTTCTAAAGCCAGTTACCCGTCCATTTGTACTAGTAATAGGGTTATCATGTCTTCCACCAAGAAAACACTTTTGAACTTGAACTTGTTATTCATTTCCTCACATATCTTCACATCATCCTCAGCATATTTTCCCTCAGAATCTCTCAATTGGATTAGCTGCTCTTTAAATAACTATCTAATTTTAACAAATTTATGGAAGAGTTTTGGATATTCGCCAGCCTTATCCACAGAAATCCTTTCACAGATTTTCTTTTTTTCCTTTCTTATACTGCTGTGCTTGTTCCTCTCTCTTTACCTTGCACAAGCTGAGTGGCTGGAGTGTTGCTTGTATCCACCACTACATATTTCAAGGATATCTTGCTTCTTGAACATCTTTGATTTAACCATTGTTCCCTCTTTCTTAACCTTTCTTCTGTATACCATGGAAAGGTCTGTGGGGCCTGTAAGTGGATAGGGAGCTGTGGTTTCAGTGCATTACACACGACAGCTAGAGACTGAGTGTGAGTGAATGTGGCCGTTTCGTCTGTCTTCCTGGCACTACCTCTCTGGCGTAAGGGGTGGCAATGGTATTTCCTGTAGGGCGGGTTGGCATCAGGAGTGGATGGGGGCGATCAAGTGTGAATATGTACATAGGCCAGACTTTTGTAAGTTTTGGACTCCCATTGATGTGTTGTTCAACCTCTATAGATAATTAGACTACTGTGTATGAATAAGCACCATGTGATAATGTTGTTGATAGGCAATACCTACAAATAGATTTATTCTTAGATTTGTTTAATATTCTCATATATTCTTAGTAAATTTTACTACTTCTAGACAATCATAGAATAATTGTTTACTTTTCAGACTTATGATAATTAAGTGCAAGCACATCAATGCTGATTTCAGCATGTTATAAAAAAATTTTGGTTGGTAGAAAGTTAATTGTGCATGTGTGAATCTGGTCTTGTGAAGTTTCTATAAACATGGGTTATCTGTATACTCATTCATTTACCTTTAGATTGTTTTACATACAGTAGTTACAATTGGCACATACTTATGCTTATGCCATTAAAGCAACAACATGACTAAAGAACTATAAATTATGTGACAAAGATAGAAGAACATTCTTTCAAGAAAATAAGTGTGCATTTATTGGCATTTGATGGAGATTCTGTATAAGCCCTCCTGTTTTCAGTGTGTGGTGACTTTTTTGTAAATGTGAAATATATTGCACAAATATTCTGATAATGTAATGTTGATCTCTTTGTTGTTAGGTGATCTAGTGAACATGTCATCTGAGCTGGGTGTAGAGCGGCCAACAACCTTACCTTTACCCGAGTCACAGGTAGAACGACGAGTTCACTTCAATGATGTGAGCAGTGCCTGCTTGGTTCATACTCAGCAGTCTCGATTGTCATCCACTCCTAGCCCAAGGTGATAAGCTAATGTTAAAGCCATGATAAAACATTTAACACCTAAGATATGCTTTGCTGAAACATTAAACAAATTTCATATAAAACCTATGAATATATAGTGTGCTGTGTCCTGATGTCCACGAATTTGGCTTATACTGAATTTCCTTCAAACATCGGGATCTTTCGTAGGTAAGCACCTGTTCATATAAATATCATTCTGTTTTCTACCTGTACTCTGTGTTCCGTCCCTTCTTATGTTGCTGATGATTATACACCTTGCAGATTTCTTTTCCTTCAAATGTAGTACTCCTGCTTCTGTTTCTGTAACCCACTCCAAAATATCTTTTCATTCTAAGTATACTTTAGACTTTGCCATGCTATCCTGATCACCTGTTATGCAATTGTTTGCTGTCTTATATTCAGTGGACTTCATAAGCTATCATACTTCATCCATTGTCCATCATTTTGAACCTTTAGAAGCCTTCATAGATTTTGAACTTTGAAAGATACTTCACCAGTAACTGCACAGAAGGCTACTAGGTTTGTTCTACCAATATCTGTTTGTCTTCGAGCTACAAGCTTCCTTCTGTTTGGTTAACAGTATTGTCGTACTTTGTTCATCTCATATCCAGGACTACATTAAGGCATTATCCATATCCGCTGGCTGAGCCTGGCACACAGCCAGCCATGTCTCAACCAAAGTCTCAAGCAACAATTTCGTCTGCAGAGGAAAGTTGATTTGATGCTTAAATAGAGAGTAAAGTTTAGACATGGGCCAGTTTCATTTTCTGCAGAGAATGTCCCAAGTTTTGCTTGGACTTTTCAAGAAGAATGAAAGTTGTGTTGATATTCCTAAGGTGATGCGTAAGGTGTCAGAGTATCTTGAGTAACCAAAGAATGTAGAGATGATAGCTGGGATCTTTTACAATGGTGTTCCATACCAATTAAGCTTGGTAGACTGCATAATTGGGAGGTTTTGTGTATTACTAAGAGATGCTTACACTCATGTGGCCCATCTCATAAATTTGTATGTGCATGCTTACATAGGTTCCCATGAATGTAAAACGTAAGGAAAATTGACATTGATTTGTGCATTATTGCATATACATAGTATTTTCACTACCCTGGAAAATAAAGGAATGAAGATGGAAATAAAAGATAAAGCTGTAAAATATTTTTTAAGTAAGACATTGTAAGTTACCCTAATAGAAGCTGCATGGAGCTATGTTGTTACCTTCAGAATGACCATATCTATTTGGAAACTCTCTTGAAACTTATCGGATATAATGACGACTGAAGAATTTGTTCTGAAATATGAAAAAGATTATCTGTAGTACATTAATCCCTTCTTTGTTAGTTACCATTCATTTTTGCATTTTAGGAAATCACGGGCTGATCCAGACTTTAGACCAAAGCGAAAGAGGTCCACAAGTTTTTCAGGTCCATGTGAATTTCGTTTTGGTAACAAGCGACGCAAGAGGAACAGAGTATTACCCTCAAAGTTTCTCCTTGGTGGGAACATTACTGATCCGCTCAACCTTGGTTCTCTGGACAAGGAAGAAGATGCACAGTAAGTTCTGACATTGAATGTGTACTTGAATAGTTTTATCTCTTTTTGGATGTCTTAAAATGTTATCTTATTTTATCTTTTATTATACAATCATGTATGAGAAACTCTTCAATGATTCTGTAGACATTTGAGACTAATCAATGAAATTATAATTACTGTAATTAATTAATGACTGTTTGTGATTCATTTTGACTAGATTGAGTTATAGGATTTAAGAGCAATTCACATCAAGCTTTTAAGTATGAGTTGGTTATCGATAATCTGTCAGCCACAGTACAAAACTTGTGCCAGATTAGGGAGTGCCCAGGTTCACTCCCCTATTCCTGAGGATAGGGGAGAAAGAATATGCCCCACATATTCCCTACGTGTCGTAAAAAGCAACTAAAAGGGGAGGGAGCAGGGAGCTGGTAATCCTCCCCTCTTGTTTTTACTTTTCTAAAAGAAGGAACAGAGAAGGGGGCCAAGTGAAGATTATCCCTGTAAGACTCAGTACCCTGTTCTTAATGCTACCTCACTGATGCAGGAAATGGAAAATATGTATGAAAAAAGATTATGAAATATATTAATGTAAGCTGGGAGCAGATTTTCTCTAATTCACATAGAATTGAATACGACAGCATATTTAGAGTTATTAATTCTTCTAAATACAGACCTTTCCATGGTTTACCCTGGACGTTTCACATGCCCTGGTTCAGTCCATTGACAGTACGTCAACCCCAGTATACTACATTGTTCCATTTCACTTTATACTGTGCACGCCTTTCACCTGTGTGCATGTTTAGGCCCCGACCACTCAAAATCCCCATTCGCTCCACCCTTCCGCCTCCAATTTGGTCTCCTGCTTCTTCTTGTTCCCTCCACCTCTGACACATATATCCTCTTTGTCATCCTTTCTTCACTCATTGGTTCCATATATCCAGACCATTTCAACACACCCTTTTTCGCTATCTCAACCACACTTTTTATTACCACACATCTGTCTTACCCTTTCATTACTTACTCCATCAAACCATCTCACACCACATATTGTCCTTAAACATTTCATTTCCAACATATCCACCCTCCTCCATACAACTCTACCTACATCCCCAGCCTCGCTGCTATATGATATCATTGGAAGTATTATTCCTTCAAACATACCCATTTTTTCTCCGAGATAACGTTCTTTCTTTCCACACACTCTTCATCACTCCCAGAACCTTTGCCCCCTCCCATACCCTGTGACCCACTTCCATGGTTCCATTTGCTGCCAAGTCCACTCCCAGATATCTAAGACACTTCAGTTCCTCCAATTTTTCTCCATTCAAACTCACATCCCATTTAACTTGTCCCATAACCCTGGTGAACCTTATAACCTTGCTCTTATTCACATTTATCTCAATTTTCTCCTTTCATACACTTTTCCTAACTCAGTCACCAACTTCTGCAGTTTCTCACATGAATCAGCCACCACTGCTGTATCATCGACAAACAACTATTGACTCACTTCCCAGGCTCTCTCATCACCAACAGACTGCATACTCGCCCCTCTCTCTAATACTCTTGCATTTACCTCCCTAACCACCCAATCCATAAACAAATTAAACATCCATGGGGACATCACACACCCGTGCTGCAGACCAACCTTCATTGGAAACCAACCACTCTCCTCTTCTCCAACTTGTATACATGCCTTACACTCTTGATAAAAACTTATCACTACTTCTGGCAGCTTACCCCCCACATCATATAAGACCTTCCACAAAGCATCTCTATCAACCCTATCATATGCTGTCTCCAGATCCATAAGTGCTACATACAAATCCATCTGTTTTTCTGAGTATTTCTTGCATACATTCTTCAAAGCAAACACCTGATTCACACATTCTCTCCCACTCCTAAAACCCCACTGCTCCTCCCCAATCTGATGCTCTGTGCATGCCTTCACACTCTCAATCGATACCCTCCCATACAGTTTTCCAGGAATACTCAACAAAGTTATACCTCTGTAGTTTGAACACTCACCTTTATCCCCTTTGCCCATGTACAATGGCACTATACATGCATTCTGCCAATCCTCAGGCACATCACCAAGACCCATACATACATTGAAAAGTCTTAACAACCAGTCAACACAGTCACCCCCTTTCTTAATAAATTCACCTACAATACCATCCAATCCTGCCGCCTTGCCACATTTCATCTTCCGTAAGGTTTTCACCACTTCCTCTCTCTCCACCACACCACTCTCCCTGACTCTCACAGTTTGCAACCCACCCTGACAAATACACCCTACATCTGCCACTCTATCATCAAACACATTCAACAATCCTTCAAAATACTCACTCCATCTCCTC
>JAYMFT010391910.1:0-19621 GCA_038088735.1 Panulirus argus
ATAATAATGATAATAATAATAACAATAATAATAATAATAATAATAATAATAATAATAATAATAATAATAATAATAATCATTCGTTTTTCAAACCAAATTTCCCTCTTTTTTTCTTTCCTGAAGTTCCTGAGCATACAAATGCTTAAGACATTCCTCCTCCTCTCCAACCCGTGGCCCAAGGCTGAGGGAGGGAAGGCGTGAGAGTTCAAAGCGCTCAAAGGAGAGGCCAACGGAACTATAACAGGTCGAAGGCTTGAGTTACTAAAAGCCAAACACCTCTGTTGAAGTGGGGGCAAAAACAGCCAGGTTTCAACGAGCGAGGGAGGGGAGAGAACTCAAATCAAGTGAAGCAATAGTTCTATTTACTCCTTCAGCAAGAAGTTACGACCCCTGACCCCAACAATACAACTCCTGGGCACGACGGTGTGAACCTCTGGTATGGAGGCTTGACTTTTCACCTGATCCCAGAGGGTCTGGCCAACAGTTACGACCCCCACTTTACCGAGTAGTCGTACCGTCATGATCAAGAATTGCACCGTCGTCCTTAAGCGGATAAAGTGACGAAACAGAGATGAAGGAGAGAAAATTAAATAGATATCAAACAAACAGAAATCATAAGTGTTATCACTGAAAAGTAGCACTTGAAATGTTTGAAAAAAAATCAATCATCAAAAATTAGTATCTTAAGTCATCCGACGTAATTGATCACGTTGAAACGTTAACGTATAAAATGATCAAAGACGAAAATCACACTAAAAAAATAAAGTCAACACATGAATGGAAAAATGTCAGTTCCAGTTGGAGAGCTGAAGACCACAAACATGAACAGTTTCAAACTATCAGATCAAAACCAAAGTTGGCGAAGAGTGAAGAGCTCGCCAAAACTATTACACAAAGAAAAAGTTTCTCACACTCTCACCAAACTCCTGGGATGACGCTGTTTCCTCCCGCCAAAATTAGAGAAGGGAACCATTTATATGATTATTCCTGCCAATAAATTCCAGACATTTCGTCAGAGATAAGAAACGAATCCAGTCTATTTACCAGACGAATTACTGTTTACTATCAGAGTTTTTGCTGGGGAACCCATGGAAGAACCTCCCACAAGCTGGGGGTATAGTATGTATAGTAGTAACCTGGGAAACTTATAGATGAGCCTCCTACAAGAGCTGGGGTACATCACCATGGGGATCCTAATGTATGTACACCAAGCCGGGATCCCAACTGGGGTAGAGGATCCCGGGGAGCTTATTGATATACCTCCAACAAGCTTAGGAGACCGTGTGTTGAGCATCCTCAATGACTCGCACGCCCGTGATTTTACGGGGGTAATCCACCGAGCGCCATAACTCTGTTTATGTCGCCCTCATGAGCATCACTTTCCCACAGTCTGTCACCTCATAAATATAGACAACCTGGAATGCATATAAGTCTTCCTGAAGAAATTCTCCAATGATCTATTCCATAACTACAAATGTTACACTGAATCTTAAGTAAATGCAGTGTATTAGTTTGTGGCTCTAAGCACTGCTTGTTCAGCTAAAACATCAGCATCACCTCAGAACATTCCCTCAACAGATCTCAGACTGAATAAAAATTATCCAAAGGCGCAGAGCATATGAGGATCGCAGGCGTTCCTCGTGTACCACGGACAGTAGTAACACACGCCATCAAACACAAGCGGGAGACGCACCAGCCCAGCTAGCTTCGACTAACTTCCCCTAACTTGGTTCCCCCGGCAGCCAACAGCAGTTACTACTGCACACAGTTTTGCATTGCTAAGTCTCAACTCAGCCCATACTTGGCAGCGTGCGCGATGCAGTCCTTCCGCTGCAGGCTACAGGATGTCTATAAACTACACGCCGCTACAGCCACTCCATAAACAACAGACTACAAGACGCTCAGTAAAAAAAAAAAAAAACACAGAGGGCGTGACACATTCTTTTAGATGCTAGCTGAACGATTCCGGTTTTAACCCCAAAAGCACGACGGGTAAGGAAGGCCCTTGACCTCGACTTTATTATACGACCTTTTTGGCTGTGATGGTCTGATCTTCTGACCTGACCTCTTCAGGGTCAGGTCAAAGCGAAGGGTCGTATCTACGTGCTTAAGGGGTTCAAGCAACCTGTCCCTCTATGCATTCTCTAAACTAACAAACATCAAAAATCAGGTCATAAACAGCAAACCATGAGACGTTTTCTATACACATCGAACTTAATAAGAAAATAAAAAGAGACAAACCACGACGCAAAAACACCGACATATCATACACCGCAGGCGACAACTTGCAGATTATACGTCGTAAGCCGCACATTGCATTCTAACGACTGCAGGCCACAAACTGCAGGTCACAGAGTGTAGGCCACAAGGTGCATTCCACATACTTGTAAGGGGACAAAATAATTTCACTCGGCATCGCCCTCAACATGACTTCATTCACGACGGTATTAAGGCAGAAGCGGAAGTCCACATCACACGTTAAACACCACGCAAAAGGGCATTTTTTTTTCTAACATCTCACTGTAATGCACTCTCGTTCACTGTAAACGCCAATGTATGCTGGCCATTCCACCCAGCAGCACTGCAGTCACTGCTAAGCATCTGTTATACTTGGAATGAGCAAGTAAACGCCAAGGGCCGAAGGAGACATCCATCGGGGTCACATGACATATTATACTCTCTCTCTCTCTCTCTCTCTCTCTCTCTCTCTCCATCTATCTATCTATCTATCTATCTATCTCTATCCATCCATCTATCTATCTATCTCAGAAAATTAAGATATTAAATAAACAAACTGTGCTGAATCCTTCCATGTGTCAGGGCAAATATTATGATCCCCGATTGATAAAGATAAATCTTACATTGAGAGTATATCATCATATCAATATCGCCAAAGGTCCCTCTATCCTCAAAATCGTTTCTAAATCTTTGGGCTTTCCGGTTCATAGTTGACCCCCCTCTACCACACCAGCATACACGAACGTGTCGGTGGTAACGTCACTAAAGGACGTGCAAGATCGGAATGAGCGTCAGGATACAGGATATTTCATTGTTGACACACAAGGTTGGTTATATCGCTTCAGGCGCGCCATGCCATACTTCGCTGAGTATTTTGCTAACGATACAAAACCGTAGTGGGAACAGAAAGATAATTTACTCACAGTCTGTAAAGAAAGCAAAGATTTTCCTCCGGTATTTGCGACACACTGAGGCCAGACCCCTTGAAAACAATATAAATCTTGACAATACGAGCTTAACACGGCTGTAACAGAGACATTAATAACTGGCCTGTGACCCAACACAGCAAGCCCCAACTTTATCACAAATGTTACAACTATACTCATCCTTAATGGTCAATAAAAGGGAGGCATCTCATGCATATGTATTTATATATTTCTATATATATCCTAGCATGTGTGTGTGTGTGTGTGTGTGTGTGTAAAGTAAGTCTGCTGTCTGTAATCTTTCCCTTGACATACTTCACGTCCATATCTTAATAAAAGAAATACACTCCACAGATAACGGTCCATCGCTGTCACGTAACACGCATCTCCCACGATGAACACTAAACCCACGCACCACTACTGCTGTGTGACGCCAATGGTGACGGACGAGCCGGAGGAATGTTTATATGGAAGGGCTGTCACGCGGGAGGAAGAGGGACTGGTTGTCGGAGCGGCCGTTGTTTTTTAAACCGCCGTCTCAGTCCCCGTTTGCCAGTTCGGTTCGTAGAGGCTGGAGACCCATAAACCGCCTCAGTAACCGCCCGCATCCTCAGCAACTTTTAATAGAGCGCCACGTCTCCAGCCGTCGCTTATAGAAATCAAGCTGAAGGCAGCCTCGTAAAAAGAGGAGTGAGGCGACCCAGTCGATCCCTCACGGGGTAAATGGCTTCCTTCTCGCTGCAGTCTGGCCCAACGCTCTGGCGCTGATCTGCCAGTTTGCATGTCAGCTTGTAGCGCGCCTGCAACACACCTGATAACTCCAGGTGGCTGGTCTAAGCTGGAGTTCAGCGTTTCATGTTAGCAAAGCAAGTATTCTGTGACTTTGCCATAAGTGCTTGGCAACCGTTCCCCATCGTAAGTTGTTTATTTCCACTAAATATGTTCTTATATAAGGTATACCTGTAATACAATGGTGTACATTATATTACGCATTACAGAAATAAGTATAAGAACTGCAACTAAATACTGAGTACCCCAATTTAGCGTTACGTGTTTCTAATAAACGAACGTCGTTAATATGAAATATCTTCCAAATACAGTTCCTCTCTATATCAAATGCATATTTTCCTCAATACTGTCTCCTGGTTCCTCCCCATGCAGAATCCTGGGTAAGGAACTCCTCGCTAACTAATACACAATGCAAGATGCAAATGATGGTGACCGTTTCGAAAAATAAGGAGCAAACTTACCTACGAGGAGTCGCAACGTAAACTTGAGGCACAATTTGCGAGATGGCCAAGACTGCTCCTCATATATCAGAAACATATGACTTTGGCTTTACGGTTCATTTAACGTCTAGCGAGGGCAAGTTACGCGCGTCATAAACTTAGAAATCAAAGGCATTCGGAAGCATTGTAACATCGCAGATAGTCTGAACGATGGGCAGCAACAAATCGTAAAGATAACCCTAGCCCAGTGGCGATACTTGTGGAAGGTTATGTTTAGGAGCAAGAGCAGGAGGAGGAGGAGGAGGAGGAGGACTGGCGGTGATGGCAGTAGTAGCAGTTTTAGTACGACAGCAGTAAGGACAAAGACGTTAGTAGCAGCTGAGACAACAGCGGGAACTAAAGCAGAAGTGTGTAATAATTCTCCTTCGAAATAAGAAATAAAAAATACTAAACGTAATAAAAAAAAATCTTAGCAAAGGTAATTTAATTTCAATGTTGTGAATTATTCTAATATTTTTTCCCCCCTCCATATCTAAGGACGGATCATTCCATTACGAGCACAACAGGCAATCATTAACGAGATAACCAAGCCTCTGTTCTCCTAGCCAACAGTACGTGCATCACGTTACTCGCTATACATCGAACATAAAAAAGAAAATTGGGTAAAAGTTTAATAAAACTCATATTGATGTCATACTCTAGTTCTTAAAAGCCATAAACCTAACAAGAAAGTGAAGTTATGATCGTTGGACTGTTATGAAGTTCAACAGAAGCATCACAGTTTCCCCTAGGAATGATTATCTGCCACTTGCTATAGTGTGTCCAGACACAGCTTTTCGTGAGGATTAAGCGTGTCAGTCAAAGCAAAAATGCCGACGTACGATTGAAAAACCTCGTATGCAATAGCCGTCAGTGAAAGCAGCTTACCAACCCAACGGGCAGATGATGACTGACCTCTTCTGCAATGTTCCCCTAGCAGCTGGTGCATTCTATGTACGGCTATGCATGAATGGTGAAATCACTATCATAGTGAGCACGAATGCTCACCATACACAGCGGATTTCAATTTGGGGGGAAGAATGCTAACGACACAGCAAACACTAACAAAAAAAAGAAAGTTACAACTATCTGCCTATTTTCATAATTCCTGTTTATTCCAAATATCATCTGCAAAACAAATTCCGCAAAGCTAGTAAAATATCCAGCCATCTAGCTAGTGCGGTAACACATACAGAGGCGCGCCAAAGAAAAGAAAACTGAGTTACCCCTCACATCCCAACATCGTTTCAGAGAAAACGTTTGTCTCGGCGTATTCAGAGAGCCTGTGACTTTAGCTTTCGGGAGGGTAAACAAATGAAGATTTCATATACGTCAAAATATCCAGTAGATGATACACAGGAGGCAGGAGGAAATTAAGTGGAAGTTTTGCCAATAAGGGAAACGATCTAAAATCACGTATACCTTACCAGTAAAATATGGAAACAGTTTTTTACTCCACGAGCGTGTAAACTATGGAAGCTAATTCACCACAATCTTAACACAGTGGTAAAAGCTAAATACCAATTATGGGAAAATGTTTAGTTTACAGAAAATCGAAACGTTACTGAGACATCTCAGAGAGACAGAAACTTAAGAATCCAGGAGTTGTTAGTTCCAACTCCGATTCTGAATAAAAGGATCAATTCTCCTCTGGCTGAACTGATGACATAAACTTATATATATATAAATATATGCCTTTACGAGTATGCACTGCAAGCACGTCCTTTGTTCCTGTTCCATATTTAAGGTAAAATACGTAAATATGTTCACTGTCTACGTATCTTGCTAAAAAAGAAATAAACTAATTCTGTCACAACCCGGAAAATAAGCAATAGCAAGACAGCTGTGTGCGCGTCCAGTCTACACATATACAAAAATGAAGACTCTTCGTTAACAGTCCACATACTTTCAAAACCGTTTTGCAAATGCATGCGAATGCATGGTCTGTCTTTCAGGTGTGACAGTAAATAGCGTCATATCTGACACAGACACAGCTGCTGATTTTATAATCAAATGAAAACATCGTTAATTCACCATGCTTAATTGCAAGACCGCCAGAGATATTCTTGCAAACAAGTTTGCGAACCGGTTGTTCAGGGATGAACGGGTCAGACTTAAGTACCCACTAACGCACTGGTGGGACACTCAGAGGCTTCTGAGTTCCGAGGGCTGCGCAACATTCAGAAGCAGAGTAGCGATGGATCCCTTTGAAGCGAAAGGCTCCGTGACGATCCTGTAATCCTTTTTCTCCATTGGCGATGATGATGATGATGATGATGATGATGATGATGCAACCTCTCCAAAAATGAGATGATAACTTTTCACTCGCGGTATCAGCCTTGCTAAGAGAAAGCTTT
The DNA here is from genome assembly GCA_038088735.1 of Panulirus argus. Taxonomy (NCBI): domain Eukaryota; kingdom Metazoa; phylum Arthropoda; class Malacostraca; order Decapoda; family Palinuridae; genus Panulirus; species Panulirus argus. Next base: position 6,790 of record JAYMFT010391910.1, read on the forward strand.
CCATCTGGTACCATTTGGGAAAAGTTCTGATTTCCGGTGTCTCGGACTGAGAAGACTTTTCTATATAATGGCCGAGTCGCTGAGGATCTGATAACTGGTAACTGAGGCATTACTGGGTGGCGTGGCCGGCCGTCCGTCCGTCCGGCCTCCCTCACTCCCTCCCTCTTCCCGCCACTGGCTTAACATGGCAGGCGACGCCCACCACATTAATCTAACATGAAGACTGTGAGATACTGCGGCCCGTCTTCATCAGTGTCTCACCCAGCCCACCCTGAATGCTCCCATAAAACCCTCCCTGATGGACAGATAGTTACCAGCAGACGTCTGGAAACGGGGTACGCTGACGGAATACCACCACACAAGACACCCACCAACGGCGAACCTCGAATAATATCTCGTGAAAACGCAACTAATGAGCACCACATTCCCCACCATTACTTGCAAAGGTACCTCTTCCATCACGGAGAATCTAACGTTTAAAAAGTATTAACGTCTCCTTAACAAGTCAACATCTTTGCAATATAATACAGAAAATTCTGAGCCAATAAATTTTACTACTCTGTTCAACCAGTTACAAAATAGTTTTAGCCAAAGATAACAAAGTCGTACGATGACACACAGAAAGAGGTAAAGAAACAAATCCTGCGACTCAACGACAAAGTAATATCAGAATTATATTACCATAACAGATCTTCAGTCTGAAGTCTCAAACGACATGAAGAAAACTATTTCCACTTTCCAATTATAAAAATCAGCCAGCCAATCACATTCATGCAAAGTAAACTCACCAGCCTTATGCAAAAAAAAAAAAAGAAAATAAATAAATAAAGTTCATTACGTAACCAAAGCTTAAATAAAGTCAAATGAAAACTTTTTTTTTCCATCTATATTCAAATTTCATTTGGCCATTTCTCAGCACAACACGGATGATAAAGACGGAATACACGAGTTCTCCCAAATAAAACACAATCTGATCTCTCCAATCTCCCCATGAGAACTGGCCAGCACCACTCCATCTCAAGCTTGCGTTCCTCCTTTTCCCATTCATTCTCATTCCTTTCTCCTGTTCGCTTCTTCTCTCTCTCTCTCTCTCTTGCATCTTTCTTTTTCTTTTTTTGCAGGAAACTAAAGAGAAAGAATGATACAAACAACTGAAAAGCACGCGAGAATAGGAAACAAAAGGATACCAAAGAAGTGAAATAAATACCAGACTAACAAACAGAGTGACGCGAGGCAAGACACAGCAAGCCTAACAAACAGATCGAAGACTGACTAACACACAAGAGAAGGCTAAAAGGCAAAACAAAAACAGAAAAAGAAATCGCTAGACAAAAAGAATGTTTCCTTACTCAGCAGTCACATGCCAACCATACTAAGAGAAATGCAACTACTTCATTAAACGCCTATAATAAGATTGTATGCATCTACTGGCAACCAACGGAGATGCTTGAGAAAAAAATCAAAATGAATAAATAATAATAATAATAATAATAATAATAATAATAATTGATAAAGCTTTTATTATACAATCTGTAGCTAAAGACTTAAAACACGAAGAGAAAATTCCTTCAACACTGTATGTGTGTGTGTGTGTGTGTGTGTGTGTGTGTGTGTGTGTTAGGGAAATGGAAACCGGCCAGGTAAATTGGACCCCCATTACCTTAACCGCAAAAGACTCACAATCACATTGCCAAACATCGTCATAAGTCAAAGGGAGCGATGCTCACCAGAATGCCCTCCCGATTGCCTAAAGAGTTACGTGTTGCGAAGCCAGGATATCACGCGCACCGAGGGATGGGTGGTTGTCTTTCGTCCCTCAGTTCCTATGTAATCATCTCTGTGTTCAAAAATGCCCTTACGCCAACACCATACTAGATATGGTTTATCGGAAATGGTGGATAATTAGGATATCTATGATTTTAAACAATCAAAAACTTGCTTGTTTTGCGATGGGGTACCAGTACTAAAGTAAAAAATGTTACTGAATATTTTCACGTTCAGTAAAGCTAGTTCCTCATTGCATTCGTATGCACCTGCAATGACCAATTCATCTAACAACTATAAGTCGAAGTTCCCCTTACAATCATGTCAAAAATGATTCAACAGATCAATGAAATCAGCTGTAAACACATAGTGCTGTTTTATCAGTGATCTACGAAAATACGACAAACGATGAATGAATCTTTTTTCTTATCAACCACATGAGCAGAGGGCCAACGCAAAGGGTCCACCACACACTACGACAACAATGTGACATCATCTTGTTCCATTCCACCTTGTTTCCTCGTTATCAACCTCTTGCCGCGTTCGGGTCATCACAGGCCTCGTCTTCCCGTTCAGAGATCATATAATTATGACGCTCATTAGTGGCGTAAATGTGGCCGACGTCGCCAGTAAATTATTAGCCTGTCTAAGGCCAGCGTGCCTGGTTGCCCGCCACACCCGAGTTGTAACTCACCACTAATTGGATCCCTCACTTTGTTTGCATTGTTCCAGACGGCCAGGTGTCACATACGCCGAACTAATATTACCTCCAGACTTAACTTTGTTGGCTCCACGCCCTGCCATGTAGGGCGAGGAACATCAGTGTTCGGGTTGCGTCTTATTATGTACATATATTAGTCAAAGTCTGGGTTTACTGACGTCGGCAACTGTGTCCCTAGAAGTTATTACATTTACAATTATTCCAGTCTGACTCGAGAAATAATTATATAACCCTTGAAGACAGCGTAATGTGTGTGTGTTACTTTAAACCAACAGTTTAAAAAGTACTTTGTAAGAAACTAGTACATAACAAACTGTTAACTAAGTTCTTGAGATTCGAAGGCGATATTTCTTTATTATATTACTAACAACCCCTAATAAATCTTATGTGTAAACACACAGCTATCATTAGTGCTCCAAAGCCATCTCCCAGTATCTAGAACGTAAGTGATCTCTGTATGTATCAGAGTTAACAACATGTTAGTTCTTCCCTGCACTTTAAAAAGGCAAAGCGTGAATATTAAAAATCACATGAGTCACCCATTCCTGCAGCGGCCCACCATACTTTCAAGTGAAAGCTTGGCAAGGAGGGGAAAGTATCATAGAAAACGGAATAATTTAAGGAGTGGCTTACCCAATGTCACAGTTTCTATGCAATATTCGTCACAATGGAAAGTTTGTACATTGCATCATGTAGCGTGCCAAGTTTTAACTTTTGCGAAACTGCTAACCAACATGAAGGCAAAAAATGAAATCAATTTTTCACTATAATTACATCAGAAGCACATCAAATCAAATAAATTTGCCATTATCGTGTGGCGGTTAAATTCCACCCAAACATAATGCATCCAGAAAGGTCAGATTCGCTTGCAGGCACCTCCCTGTGACCTTAAGTACCTGCGGCAACAAATTAGCTCGAGGGAGAAAACCAATCAGCATGTAATATCCTAATTTGCCAACCCTCTCTCCGCCCGCAGTTGCCAATATGCCTATTATTAAGGCATCTCAAGTGACCTCTGCCAAATTTTAGGGATATGCTGACCCATTTAAAATCAAATTAAGATCAGAAATGATTAGTTACGATTAAAAACATTTTTTTTTTTTTGACGCAGGTGACGTCAAATAGTAATACACTGCCGTGTTATGTAAGGAACTAGATTGATGGATAACCATTACTTACATAAAAAGGAAATCTACCTTCTAGTAGGTCAAATAATACTTCACTAGAGGAATAATCCAACAGGAAGAAAGCGTGCAAATCCACGAAAAGACATGTATATAAGATAAGAAAATAAATATTCAAGGACAAACAGCAGTAGAGAGGGAAGGGAATGGTACAAGTTATCCCACAAGTTAGGGAGCGAGAGGACTGGAATTGTGAACAAGTTGATGCCTAAGAGAAATGAAAACGGATGAGTTGATGACTGAGATTAAAAACGTGATAGAATTTATGGTTGAGGAGTAGAAATGAGGGGAGCTGATTGCTAAAAGGAAGAGGAGTAGAAACGTGAGGAAGATACTGGTTGATTCCGATTTTTGCAGCAAGGGATGCAAATTTACTGTGCACTCCTAACCATCCTGTGGGAGGCGATGCAGGAGAGGACACAGAGAGCACAAGAGGTCCTGGGACTGGGCCTCAAATGGCTGAATTGTATTAGAGGTTACAGAGCGAGGAAAACAATTTAACAAGGACTGGGAATGAATTATAAGAATGTGTGGAAGATGACGAGTGATAGTAGTCATGTGAGGAGACTGAGGATTGAGGAATAAAAATTGTGATGATGCTGATGGTTGAGAGAAGCGGAATGGGATCGACAGGATAAGATGGAAAGAAGAAATAAGAGGCAATTGATCGCTGAAGGCAGGTATGTGAGGGAGATGATGGCTGAGTAAAAATGTGAGGGAGTCTATATCTGAGGGAGTCAGTATGTTACAGAGACATCGATGTTCGACCATATTCCACGGAGCCTAAAAAGGAAGACATATCGAAATACAGTAAAAAGACCCACTCTATAACTCAGCCATCACCAAGCAAGAACTCCAGCTCCACCCACTGCCACAAAAGGATCCCCGTATCCTGCATCCCCAATCACTATCAAGTGATCACTCATCACGTAACTGTTATATTATTCAGTCGCTGGGGCCCGGTTCCATGACATTTTGTACAATCTGCATTCTCTTTTGCGTCACCGCCCACATGATGGGCTGGAATGCACCATAAATTCGCGTTTTTGTGGAGAAAAAATTAATCAATGATGTTCTGCCGGTCCGAGGTATGTTTCTCTCAGCTCCTAGCCAAGGACCTCTGTTTCACCTAACCACTTTCCCACGACTTGCTCCTTTCATCCAACCCTACGACCTCTGTCTTTCTCGTATCCAAAGTAACTCATCACTTCAAAATCTTCGTTTCCTGCATAACCTAGGTAAGCGCTCCAACCAAACCAATATATATAGATATGCCCTGATCACTGTACTTTGTCACTGTGCTATGGCTCTATCCCTCTCCTAGGAACTCTTGTCTCCCAGCTCATCCCAGCGTTTACGTTTCCTTATCCCCAACTAAGACTTTTTTTTCCCCCCGTCATTCTGTCTCTTTCCCCTATCGCCACCCTTAGCTTGGCTCCGAGCGTTGCATACCATCGCCATTGCCCCTTGCAGACCTGTTTGGACTCCCCTCCTCCCCCATCTCCTTCTCTTCCAACCTCACCAAAACGAGCAACCTCCATAGAGACCCGGCAATTCCACGTCTAGATCAACAAACAATTCCCTAACCCCAACCCCGAGGAGTTGAGGGGGAGAGTCCGTCCTCCTCCGCCATCCCACCTAACACTAGAATCTTCAGCAACCGCCTCTTCTTACCACCCTGCCAACCTCACCTCCAAGCCATCTCCTCATCCTCCCCGAGTTTTTCTCCCCAAGTGCAACAAACTCCAGGACTTTACCCCTCCTCCTCCTCCCCACCCACCCACTCCCCACTCCCTGATCCTCCTGTACCCTCTCTTACATCGCCCCGGACTTTGCGCCGGGAGAAATTCGAATCTGTTTCTCTACTGCCTTTTCCACGATGTAATAAATGGCAAAAACTGTTGGAGGTGGTTTATGGCCCCACGATACGTTTCTTCGGGCGAGTCAGCGGTCCTGAAAATATACGGTACAACAAGGGGCAAGAGTCGGCCTCCAACTATCGGCTTTAGTATCTCAAAACTTTATCGTTACTCTCCTTATCGTACCCATTACGACCTTCACGAGCTCGTTGGTAATAAGGGCTGTCTCTCACCGGCGGCAGTGCACCATCGCACAACTTAACGTTGCCTTCTATTGGAAACTATGTATCGCCATTGCTTAATAACAAGTCTGCTCATGAACTCAGCTAACCTTGCACCAAATAAATGGAGCTCCCAAATTTTGTAGTGATAGTATTAGTAAAATAATTCTACACATTTCCCAAACGTCCAGTTTTAAATCTACTTGATGTTTTGACATACTCCTAGTCATCTGGAGCTCTGCTTGACTGGAAATACAGTCGATAACATCTGATTATCTGGCCAGACCCAGCGGGTGATCCACACAGAGTCCTCGAGATAGATACTCATCCTAATATCAAACGCCTCTCGGTTCAATGTTCTTGTTTCTTTTCTCTTTAGTATCTCTCTGGTCACCCCTTCCACATCATTCTGTTCCCCATTCCTCAGTGGCGTTCTACAGGTGCAACTTACCATTCGGGTCCTATTCCTCCCATCAGTCCTCTGTTACGTTACGCAATTCAAAGGTGCCTTATGTCTAAAAAATCTCTCTATGTATAGATAAACATGTTCCTACTCTCAACACGGTATCAGTGATACGCAAAAACCATATCATAAGCACAATTCCAACACACTCGAACCATTTCCATTAACGAAGCCAAAAAACTGGTGTTCAGACCAACAAAAACGTCAGCGATCTATCTTCATTAACTAACTGTGGCATCATATTACTGCCTCCGCTTACACCCCCCCTAGCTATGTGCCCTTCACCTATACTATCACAGAAGCTATTTATGTGTGCTTACTTGCGCAAATGAAGCCTTCTAAGTCATCCGTAAATTCTGCTCAGAATCTTCCATGTATGGCCTGCAGTTCATGGTAAGATTGAAACATGTTTTTTCTCCCCCCTCCGTCACACCGAACTAATCATAAGAAACTTGAGCAATGCAGATGCTAATGGCGTGACGCTGATCCTCCCATGCACGGCCACATCAGGAACGTCACGAAGGAACCACAGCCCTCGGCCGTAACAAGGCAATGACTCACACACTCCTAGACATCAACGTCCTATCTAACCCAAGGTAAAAACATCTGACTGATGAAACTCGTTGTGGTTTCGTGAACAAAATAAAAATCTGAAACATAAACTCCTGAATCCATATAGGGGCAATAAAAATCCTCGCCACGAGCCTCCGTATCTGTACAAGATCGCAAAAAAGAATCTGAAACACAAACTATGTAAGTTATATCCATTAGAGGGAAAAAAAAAATATATCTGAAACATAAAACTTTGCATGACGTCTGGACGCGACCCAAATGACTTTAAAATCAAACGCATTGCTTCCAGTGAATATGACCTGATGGGCCGGAGTTGATACACGGCCGACTGAAACCGTACCGTAAATTCTGCCTCGCGTATACACGGGAGTCGCTACCTCACTCCACAACCGAAACTAATTTCGGCGACACGAGCATCTCCTGCCCTAACAGGTTCTTAGGCAGGCCACCGTCACACCAGTAATCCTCCTACCCAGCCACACGCCCACCCCTCGTACACATGCCTCACTGTATCATTATACAGAAAACATGTTAATTCTCCCACTTTTCATCAATGTGGCCTCCGTACATACACCTCATACACCTGTGAGCGTTAACTATAACGTCAGACGGGTGGTTAGGAATGCTACCGCACCCAAATATTAATCTTTTCATACCCAAGGACTGCAGGGGATTGTAGACATTCTTGCACGTTGCTCATGTCACACTCTGTACACCTTTCCTCCATGAGGCCCACCTCCTGAGCAGGACACACGAGGGCAGGGCAGAGAGAAGCCTGCAGCGCCAGGCACGTCTCACCCTCACGCCTCCTAACTCAGCCAACACCCCCGCCAACAAGCCCGTGACAAGGGGTTTACCCTAAACAATGCGGCCGCGTCGAGTTACCAGACGGGGGGAGGGAGGAGGGGTGGTGGGGAAGAAAAGGGTTAAGGGGGGGGGGGGAGTTAGGCATAAGCAAACAGAAGCAAAAGCACATCCGAGGTATGGAAAGCAGATACGATACGGAGCATAAGTAAGTCATACGAGAGAAAGATGAGGCCAAGTGATTAGCGTCAGCAGTCCAGACAGACGTGGCACTTAAGATCTGGTAATTAAGTGTTAATACTCATAACTAGAGAACGATTTCTAGAGGGGACGAAAGGTACAGAGGGCAGCGACATGTGGAGTGTGATGGACGCGGAAAATATCACGTTCTGTGAGGTGTGGCGGCGCGGATGGGTCTTAGGAAGTAAGTGTGTAACAGGAGGGTCACAGGGGTCACGAGTCGAGGCACCCTCGAGGTGACAGGTCAAGCAGGGTAGACCACCAGGAGGCTGAGTCAACACCAAAACTTGACAAATAAAAAAACAGAAATGTACAAAACAACCCAGCCTGCCAATTAGTTTCTGCCACTATCGGAGGCTAATCTAATATGCATCTCATGTTCATCTCGTGAGCGGTAGCAGCATTGTCTCTCCCCGCATTTCACTGGTCCTTTTATCGTCTCCTGAGTTTATAATTCGTCGTCCTCATAGGGTCAAGCTGTTATTCTCTAGGGGTTAAAGACAATACCAGACGCAACTTACGGCTTAGGCCCAGGTCGAGGGAAGGCAGCGTGTGTGGATACGTTCCATTGAGTCTAGACCTCTGAGCAAAAATGTTATGAGGTTGGCCAACACAGGACCCAGCAACGTGAGAAACCCGACACCTCCACCTCAATGTCCTCCCCCCTCTCTCTCCTCGACCCACACCTCGCCATTACACGCCACCTCACCCAACTCTTATGTCTTCATCTCACCCCCTCACAAGCGTCCCACTTCACCTAAGCACTTTTAACTCATCGGACTCGCCGGAAACGTCTCATCCTCCGTCCTATACCATGAGTAATATACAGATAAAGCTATAATCGTTTATGATTAGGAAACGGCGAGATATACAGCCAGTGGGGGCGTGAATGTCATCAGAGCGGTAATCTTCGCCCTGTATCACCCACCCCAACCCTTCTCGAACGGCCACTTGATACCCAGCATAAAAAAAAAAAGACGAAGATCACACAACAAGGTGGTGATGGTGGATGGGGGGGGGGAATGGCTGGTAGGGTGGGAGTCCTATCGGTATGAGAGGAAGGGGCTGAGAGGGGGAGGGACTCTTGGTGTTGGATGAGGGGGGGAGGAGGAGGAAGACGACGACGAGGACGACGACGAAGGATTACGGAATTCTAAACCTCATAAAGTCCTCTTCCCTTTCAGCCCGTCTCACGTCCAATACCTACATACGTGCATCAACTACTTTTATATCATCTTCCACGTAGATTCCTCCTGAAATCCACTCATGCAATCACGTTCTTCTTATAATAGAATATCACAGACAGCTTGTGGCTTAAAGCGTAAATGCATGAAACCTTAGAAGCTGGACCCTTTGAAATCAATCATCTCAGGCTTCTTACTGGCAGCATCATATTCCATCACACTGTAACGCCACTTTTGTTGTTCAATTCTAATTACTCGATTTTCTTTTCAATCCTCAGTTTTGTCTCACCCTCGAGCTTGTTATGATATAATTAGCGAGTGAGGGCAAGTCTGTGCCGCACCACTGGTGCTCTGCACATATGTATGCTATGCCTTAGTCTCCTGTCAGTTAATTTGATTTTCATTTTTCGTTGTCTTACGATCAGCTTTCGCTTGAGTTGGAACTTAAAAGTCTCAGCTTCTCACTGCTAAAGTTTAGGTTGCAGGAACAGTCTCTCCGAACAGTCTCTCTTTTTTAGTCCTTTTTTTTTATGCCGTGCTCCTCACCTCTACTGCCTCTCAACAACGAGAGCAAACTCAGGACGTGTCTTGCACGTCTTCGGCGTCACTTATCTCGGCAGCTGTTGCTTCTCCCACACTGCTCATCCCTGCAGGTGCTCTCTCTCCTCTCCAACTCCGGAGCAGCGCCAGTCTTCCCGTCTTGCCTCTCGCGTGAGTCTGCAGCATGTGGCGGGTGTGGTGGTGTGCATCAGGTTGCCACGCTGCCCCAGCTACGGGGCTTCGGGTCCGGCTAGGTTTTCCAGGCGGGGTAACCGGATGACGCGGGAAGGGCCGGCTCCCGGCACCACCACCATCTCCTCCTACAACACACGCTCCTCCTCATCCCCCGGCCGGCTTATACCTCTGGCGAAGCTCCTCGTTCCCTATACGAAGTCAGTCATTTGTCCGACGGGATAAGGACGCTGTTAGTCCCGCTCGGGCCCACCCTATCACCTCCTATGTCGATGTACTGTGCCGACTATACGCTCTGTGCTTGCATAGACCTACCGACTGCTATGTGACCTTCGCCCAACGTGCTAATGATACGTTTTTGACTACCTATCTCTTCTAAGAAGTAAAGCATTTCATATGAGTTAAGTCATTCTAAAGAAATTTACAAAGTGTCCTGTAAAGGACGTGGGCGCATCAACCTCTATGCACTGAATCAACATTTAGATCAATTACGCTTGCAAATTCTGCTTAAAACAAATTCAAAAATGCAGTACACTGCTCCAGCAGACTCCTTGATCCAGTAGCACAACAAGAGACAGAGATGATTACGGCACATGTACACCAGCTGTAGGTCGGGACATGGACATTATCGTCGACTGTAGCACCTCTTCTCATCAAGCACTCAACAAATCACCAGCTGCGTAATTTTTTGGGGTAAACAAAGGATGAAGGCGAGAAAGGTGACACCGAGCTGGCCGCCGCCATATCCTTCTCAGCAGAGGGATGCTTGCCATGTGTGCCGGTAGTCGAGGGCATTACGTACAAAAGCAAAATCTGTTTATGATATAAACATGACCCTCAAGAACGACGTGCTTGATCCTTAAGCACGACTGTGTGACCTTTGCCGACGACGGTACGACTCTTAAGCATCATAACGTCACTCTGACCCCATCCGTAAGGGTTAGGTTATAGGGTAACACGATATCAAAACGTCGCACCATCGTGCTCTATGGTCGTAAAGTCGTGCTTGAGGCTCGTTCAAGCGTCAAGCAGTGGAAGCTAAAGTTATAGCACGACAACGGCGACACTGCAATACCATAATACAACCTGTAAATTCATGTGGACGTAAAATAACGATGTGGGAGCACAACGACGTACGCCCTCTGAGCACGATGGTACGGCCTCTGGGCACGACTCTCTGTCTGGCCGCTGACCTCATAAAACAACTGACCTCATAAAACAACGAAAGACGCGGACTACAAAATACAATAGCGTGGGGGCGGGTAGAGGAGAGGAGCGTGCGGTCGGACAAGGAGCTTTCAGCAGAGCCCAGCTTTATCCCCGCGTCGCACTGGAATGACTTCCACGAAGCCTCCGCCCACCACACTCATTGTGCCAAACAAGCGCTGTCATCCCGTCCATACTTCCTATTTGTCTTGATCTCAGCTCACCCGTCCACCCGCTCAATGCGCTACCCCGTCTGTTCGCTCCCGTCCTCGACCTGTCAACCTCCTAACATCCACACACTGTCGCATCCCTCTTACCACTCATCCTAGCCTTAAAAGTACATCCTTAAAATATCAGCCTTCCCTTAAAATATCAAAGTTCTCTCCCATAATTTCTGAACTTCATTCCGATGCTATTCAACATACAATGTTAAATCAACAAAGAGGTTGAAAAAGAAATGTATTATGAATCGTGCACATGGCACAGTCATAGTGGAATATGGGCAGGTACAGAAGTCCCTCCTACTTTGCCCTCAAAAACGGCAGGAAATTTATGAGAAACGGAAATGTTATTCTGACAAGTCTTTTCCTGTGAATGCAGACCTTAAGACGATTATTCAGGGCAACGGGGCAAATAAATGTAAATTAAATGTAATTATAGAAAATTAACGTTTTTAAAGCCTTGCCAAAAAATTTGGGTTACGGGAACGCGACAAAACAGGATCATTATTCTTCAGTCTTAGCTTCAGTGCGTGGTATTTTGACATAAATGTTTAAACAAACATCATTAATCTCTCGCTGCAGATTTAATATCAACAAAAGATGTCAGAATAACATGTACAACCCGATCACGTTGAACTAAAATGTAAGAGTCTCCCTTTTCCCAAGCTGAGGCGCTTGGGAGCCTGTATGATCATAGCACACTGAATTCCTGAAACTCTCGGCACACACAAGACAGCGCTGCAGTCAGTGTGACATCCGGTCGCGTTTGACCTCCCAACACTACTTCATGCCAATTACAGTTGGGGTGGTCCCACACGATCAAGCCGTGAGCTGGAATCGAAGCAGTGAGAGGTACCCCAAGGCGAGAGCAAGAACCGCTCGGCCACCACAGGCCCCAGACTGAACTATGCCACATCAGGGTATGAGAGAGTAAGGAATCATTATTCACACTCGACAGTTTTTCAATCATTGCCGATGTTTGCAGTGTCCACCAGTCCATCAGTCTCCCGCCCTTGCTGCCGCTCATTCAATTACTGTCACGTATTACCCCTCACGCGTGAGAACAAAGACACAGCTGTACTGACTCCCCTCACACACTCCGAGCAACTCGGCCACACATATCTTGCAGTCCAGGCTCACAGGACGTATATAAAGCTAAAAACGGATTGACCGCAAGACTCCAAAAATTCGGGACAACTACACATTACTTTGAAAAGACAAGTCTTGTTGAGTAATGGCCCGCCAGGAAACGCAATTTTCCGATGAGGGCGGGAATGTTTGGTTACGTGCCGTGAGGGTAAATACACAGCAGGGGAGCGCCTTCTCTGCCCTGCCCTGCCCTGCAACCACGCCCAAAACCACCAGCTCCCCTTCCTGTACACTTACGCTCCACACCCAGGGGAGAGAGAGAGAGAGACAGAGAGAGTCAGTCCTTCAGACACTATGATGAGTAAGCGTAAATTCAATTGGGATGGACGAGTAATATAATCCTCATATGCAAATCTGCTTAGAATATTTGCATGCGAGAACAGGCTGAAGTCATGTTCAAAACATGAAAAGGAAAGGAAATAGAATCCTAGAATTATGAGAAACTGCTGTGTCTGCATTGCCTCCTCTCTCTCTCTCTCTCTCTCTCTCTCTCTCTCTCTCTCTCTCTCTC
>JAYMFT010391921.1:0-19619 GCA_038088735.1 Panulirus argus
TATATATATATATATATATATATATATATATATATATATATATATATATATATATATATATATATATATGCATATACCTTATGTATGTCTGTCTCTCTCAAGAGTACCTATGTCTTTGTCTCTATTTCTCTATCATACATTCCACAACAATTCAATTATACCAATGCAATCTTTCGCTTTCTCTTACATCCCATCTTCAACCGCCTTGGCACATGGCCTCCCTCACAAACGTCATCAATTCCCCCCCAACAACCGTCGCAGTACGGGGGTAATAACACTCTTGCCTTCCGTCACTGAGATGTCTAAGTATATCTACTGAGTCACTTCCCTTACTCCACGAATCGAGGGACACGTCCCAAATCTTGTGCAAAAGCCTGAGTCACTGCTTACCTTGACACACACACATACACATACACACACCTGTCAAATGCACTAAGTGAAACATCCAATATGACGCGTAGTGAGACTGTTCATATGATTCTTGATAGGAGAACAACTGGAGACAGACTGCTACATCTTCAAGAATACTGGTCATTTGATAACACTGTCAGGACAATATGGATGCTCTGACGACCATATCCATATACCTACCTGAGAACCTCACAAAGGAAAGACGAAGAGGCATGCAAGGACAGGGATAAGTGGAGACTTTTGCTGTGGTCATTCTCTTGATGGGAGGGAGTTCCTAGTGGGAACGGGTGTCAGGCATATAGACAGATAGACAGACAGATAGATAGATCGTGTCAACACCCCTTCCTGCCCTAGTGGGTGGATAATAGACTGTCTTCTTTTCTCACACGATAGTGAAAAAGGCAGTATTTTCGTTAGAACACCCTCATTTCTTACGAGTTATCATTGATTTGTGTGATCACACTTGTCCGTTAACAGAGGCTGCATTGTTGTAAAGTATGTTGTAATTGGGTATTCCCTGCTACTTGACCCAAAGTCGACATATCAGCTAGCCTCTATGGCAAAATGACCCCAACTTTCTCGCCCAAGAGGGTTTGGTGCTGGTCGCCTAGCCCAGCATGACCAACAAAAATGAAGACGGCCTACTCCTCAGATAAGACGATCCTGCTGATGAACTGGAAGTGTCTAAAACTGTCTAAAACCAAATGGGAGTTACATATAACACGGAGGGTAAAGGAGAAGGACCAGGCCATGCAACTCATGGTTAGAAAATACTATTACTGACAAACCACTGGCTACTGACAACAGTGGCATGAGATGCAAACTCCTATATTTTTTTTTCACTCATATATTTTTGCTTTATATCTTTTTTGGTATACTCCAAGGGGTTATTGCAGATTGAGTTGCTCATGTTTCCTCCATGCTGTGATGGTTTTTAGTTTAAGCACACTGTCCTTGACTTCCTCGATTTGCTGTTTATGAGTGGATAATCATAGATCTTTTCTTCTTTCCAGAGAGAGAGAGAGAGAGAGAAAGAGAGAGAGAGAGAGAGAGAGAGAGAGAGAGAGAGCATTTATCAACATTCCATTATGTCTCTTACCGGTAAGAATTTCTGCCGCATGAAAAAATAAAGAGAAAATTCATATTACAATAATGCTGAGCATGAGACATGTACACATTTTCTGTATATTTATCTATAGCCACGACACCACATTTAACACTGGTAACAAAGAGATAAGTAACACAATGAATAGTGTAGCCTATAAAGACTGATGGGTTTTGAACCTTTGAAGTGCTCTTTCTTTTTATATTTAAAGCCAAAAAGTAAGGGAAATGAGAAAGCCCCAAAGTCTTCAGGTATAAGTAGAGAATATCCTAATAGTAAACCATCCATTTACATGAAGGGCTGGGTCATTGGCATTAAACCACTGACATGCCAGTATTGTCCACTGAGATTGATACACACTCACCCATGTCACCAATCCAAGGCCATTTCCATAGACTGGTAAGGATTTGTTCACAAGGTGGTAGCTTCAATTTAAATGTATCAAAATGAAATCCTTTATCCTGCTGAATAGCAGTCTTAAGTCTTTTTCAGAAATGATAAAATGAGCATCCTAAAAAGAGGGGTAAAAATTGGTCAATGGGAAAGTTGAATTGCCACCAGAGCATTTTTATAAGAAACCATGTCACTCAAACACATTTAGATGTGACTTTCTCTGGATCACTTGATAATCCCTTGAAATGAATGACATAAGTATTATTTCAATTGCTACCTTCATCTCCAATGAGGCCCTGACTATGAAGTCATGGAAGAAGTTCACTCCTTTGAGAGAATGAAAATATATCAAGGTTTTACCATTTGTGGTAGTGTTAGGACCTGTTGCAAAATGGAGGTCATCCTAAAGTGTTTTTAACAAAAATGCTGTGCTGAAAGTAGAGATCAGCTCTTTTGTTGCAAAAAATAGGGGTGCTTGAAAACAGCAGACTTGTCATTTTTAAGATGACACTCTACCTGGTCATATCATTGATGAAAACCCTGAGCTATTTCTGAAGAAAACTACCAAATTTAGCTCATATTCTTCTTAACCTAGTTTTCATCCTTAGAATCAAGGAAAAGAGACACAGAAAAGGAAAAGAATCAACCACAGAGTAGGTATCATCTGTGAGACAGAGCAACTTTGGCTGATCATTCCCTTTGAGTGACAAGCCTATTCCCATAACTCAAAGGAGGGACCCTGTAATGGCAGACCAGCTGCAGACATTCTTGAGAAGCAGGTGGAATGTATCATAAAGAGAAAAATTCATCTGGGGTATCTAATGTGGCTTGTAATGTACACGAAACAACTCGCTTATGATATGCCGTATATCCCACTTCCATTAATAAGGGAAATATAGACTGGGGAATACAGAAAACCTTCTCTGTCTCAGTGTCAAATGCCATATTAACAGAAGATAGGCTGACATTATAAAAGGCTCTAGATAAAATTACTGAATGGTCTAGAAAATGGCAAATGCCATTTAATATCAATAAATGTCAGCTGTTGCAAATAAGAAACCTCAAAAAATAATTTGATTATGAACTGATGAGCCACAAGACAGAGGACACCCCTTGTGTCAGGGATATAGGTATCACTGTCTCCAAATTCCCCCAGCACTGTAATTAAGCTGCCAAAAAATAAGATTTTAGGAGTCATCAGGAGAAATTTTACATCAAAAGCATGAATGTGATATTGCCACCTTACCTAAGTCTAGTTAGACCACACTTTGAATATGCACTGCAGTTCTGGGCCTCCCACTTAATCAAGGATAGTCTTAAACTGGAAGCAATACAACAAAGAGCAATACCATATGAGGACAGGTTGCAAGAATTAAACTTGTTCCCATTGCAAGAGGCATCTCCGAGGCAAACTCACAGAATGTTTCAAAATACATAAAGGATTCAACAAAGTTGATATTAAAAATTTCTCTACGGTAGTGCCAGCACTACCAATGACAGGAAATGGATTAAAACTTAGAGGTCACAAATTTAATCTGGAATGCATGAAATATTTCTTCACCAATGACGTTACTGATGCTTAGAATAAACTTCCAGAACATGTTGTTCAGTGCAACACCTTTAATATCTTCAAAATTAGACTTGATCATCACTTCTCACTCTCTGGTATAGACTGAATAATTCATTTAATCAATCCTCGTAATGTAGTGGTATATTATGCTACCTTCTCAACCACCAATCTCTCCCTGGCCAAGTTGCAGCAACATACCAACATTGATTAATCTGTGTTGCCTGCTTTAAAGAAGCAAGAAAGCATTACTGTGACATTCTTTCACATCCAGAGTAATATAGACATGGTAAGTCGTAAAGCTGGAGTGCAAGTTTATCCTCACTACTGTCTTAATAACAAAAATATGAGGGGATGCATGTAATTGGTGATGGAATGCATGAAATACTCATGTTCATTCTACCTTATAACTCAGCTATAAATATTTCCTTCAGGCATGTTAATCTTCCAAGGTATTTTTTTCTACCTGTTTTCCCCTCGGCATGTTGCCAGATGGAGTGGAGGGTGAAGAGAAAGCCTTTACTTTGCTGTTCTTCTCTTCTACAGTTTTGAAGGAGCCTGCATTTTTCTTTTTATGTAGTGTTAAGGCCAGATCACCTTGCTTGGACCTTGGGTCTGTGGATCTATGTAACTCTGTGTAACTCTTCTTACTGTGAAGAGGGCTCTTAAAAAAAATCAGCAGCTGATTTAGTTGGTTTCAGAGAGAAACAGTGAAAACCTGACAATGGGGTTGGGACATATACTGACCAAGAGGTATTCTTTCAGCTAAAAAATTTACACAACAAGAAACACCATAACTCCTATTCTAGTCCTATGTAAGACTTGGATAAGTCAAAATGTTACACAAAATATCCTCCAACAGATTGACAGTATACTTTTTATGTCTCTTCATAGTAATATTGTAGAGATATTATTCAGTAAGTATTCCACAATGTTCAAGTAAAATTCCATGCTTACTTTCCTTCAGCACTGCATGGTTTTTCTTCCATTTATTTTCCTGCCAGCTTTTGTTGCTAAATAGAATAGTGAGGAGTGAAGAGAGAGCCTTCTTACTGTTCTGTTTTAACCTGAATCCTCTAAAATGGATGTCTTGTTGGTTTTAAAGTATAAACTGAAAGATTACCTCATCAACAGCCAACAAGCTTTCTGCTATTTTGCTTATAAAGTACTCCTATCTACATGTTCTACTCTTGCCCACTATCCTTTTGGTTCCTTTTTTACTGTAATCTTTATGTCCCATATTGCATTTTCTTTTCATCTCCTTAATGTTCCTCACATTTGATAATTGTTTGGAACTGCATTATTCTTACTGTCGATTTTTATTCACCCCTTTCATTCTCATTCTACACTTCACCAGCTCCACACAGGATGATACTTCTAGATATTTTTGACATCTCATCTACTCTTTTCTACATTTCTTCCAAGAGAATACTTTAACTTCCATTTACCATTTTTGATATCTTTAATGTGGTACTTTACCTCTTAATTCATAAAGTCTCACAGATGGATTCACTCATTTTAGTTCCTCTGTATGCTTGTACCATCTTATTCTGCTGTATCCCAAAACATAATCATATATGCCCCCACATATGTTCCTCTTTCTTTTGGTGTAAACACATTTCTTCAATCTGTTATCAAAAAATATCCAATACAAAAGAGCTCTGAATCTTCTATATTACTATACAATATTCATCCAACCACCAAATAATGACTAAAAGAAGTACTTCTAAGACAAAACATTCAAAACATATTGTTAGTGTGTTTCACCATTCCCAGCTCCCTTGCCTGCAACTTACCTCTCTAATATCAGAATAAACATCTTGGGTAATGTGAAAGTCTCTTCAGAGAGGGTGATTACAGGTAGCTTTATTTTAGTCTACACCAGGGCTTCTCAGTTACCATTCGTTCAGATCCAGTCAGACAAAATTCCTAGGTGGCAAAGTTCTGGATGAAAGGCTTCATTTTAAATAACATGAAAAATAAATGAGTACATGTTACAATTTATTTCAGGTTGATGTAGGGTCTCAAAATAACTAGAAAAATTATTTAAAGTAAATCAATATAAAAGACAAATTTATGAAATGTTACCAATTACAGATATACTGTTAAAGAATAGTCCTGAAGTTTTTTATGAGTGAATTACTGTACAGAGAAGGGTCCACACCAAAGCTTGCTGAGGTCATTATCTGAACTGTGGTACGTCAGCTGAGTAGCCGTAGCGTAAACTATTCAGTAATGAAAGGAATCAAAACACTGTACTTACTGCAAACTTTAACATTGTTGTACTCAAATTCACGTTTGTGCAAGTTTCACAGGTGTAGATTCTGAAAATGGATATTGATTTAAAATTAGAGTAATAACTTAAACGCATTACTGACACAGTTCATGTAAAAGTACTGCATTCAAAAGCACAGTAAGTTATCATACTACTTATCTTTTTTACTGACATGCTTTCACAACTTTACTATATTCAAAGAACTGGATGTTGCATACCTGGGATAATCATCCATTTGCCTAGCTTGACATTTTTTGTCCACCTGTGCAGCTAGCAACTTATCAGAATATAAATTAATTGGCTCAACCAGATAAGCAGTCAGCATCTAATAACTAGCAACCTGATAATTTCCTCCAAATCTCATTCAACTGCTAATGGCTGTGCATTGTACAATCTGAGCAAAATTCCATAATTTGAGGTAATTAATTGGTTCATGGCCTGATTATCATCAGATAAGGTTATAAATCATTAGGGCTGAAGATATCAGAATAAAATATCATTTATCAGTGCTTAACCCAACTGAAACTAACATATATAACCAATATCCAATATGAAGACTTGCAGCTTAAAGTTCTTTCAAAATGTATGCTAAATACTGGCAGATGCCAAACCACATGCTCAAAGCCAATATTCAAAACAGTCAAGAAAAAGTATATGATATTAACACCATCTGAACTAATTGCACGTACAGTCTATCTCTAATTGCATGTATAGTCTATCTATCTATCTATCCATATCTCTGACACCCGTTTCCTTCGGCAACTCCCATCAAGGGGATGTCCATAGTAGAAGGGTCTCCACTTATTCCTGTCTTTAAGTGCCTCCTTTGCATACACCATTCCACACATTCTTCCACCATTTCTCTCCTTCCAGTACTATTCCACTCTACTTCCCAATGTCACAGGTGGTCTTCCTTTTACACTAAACCTCTATAATTGTACTATCACACACTCTTCTTGTAAACTCCATGTCTTGCATTCTTTCCACATGCCCAGACTACCTCAAAGTATTACATTTCACCCACTCTACCACTTCACAATTCATTCCCTGACCTCTTATAACACTAAAGTGGTAGGTCACTCCCAGTATGGATCATAATGCTGATCTAGTATGATACCAGCAGTGGAAGGGCGCTTTCAGCATGGGTCAGAGTGCTGACAGGTATGACATCAGCAATGGTAGGCTAACCCCAGGCTGCATCACAATGCTTATAGGTATGATTCCCAGCCTGAGCCATAATAAGTATGGCACCAACAACGGTAGGGCACTCGTACTCAGGGTCATTTCTCACCTGGTATTATACCAGACTGAGACCTAGTATGATAATCAAGGCCAACCAAAACGTAGTAAAATGAGCATGTTATGATATATTGGTAGTGAGTACAGGAAATTTTAAGGTATTCCAACTTAGACAGAACTCACCAAAGAGGGATGAACAGCTTCAGAGTCACCTTCTCCTTTACCCATACACAAAGTATCAGCTGATAATCTTTTGGAAAGACTTTATTTACTGCTTTTAACATTATCTTTTTTCACTTAATTTAGATTTTGAAAATTATATTGTAAAGCGTAGCTAACTAAGTCAATTCTGAAATATTCAAGTGGCAAGTTTAATAAATAATCTTTTCCCCTTAATGTATAACATTAAGTTCCAGTATTTTCTTTAACAGCTGTGTTTTGTAAACAGAATTGCATTCAAAGATACTTACTTTTCTTGTAACAAAATATATTTCATCCCTTTTGAAATCATTGACACGAAAGTTTATATCCTCACAAATTTTAAGATATATGGGAATATCAAATGCATTGTAATCATTATGTATTGGTCAGTAATACGCTTTCAGGAATCAGGCGATTCAATTTTGACATTTCTCACGGAGCCGATGAGTGGCGCGTCATTCGCTCAAATTTTATATTGGGACATTTCATAATTTGGTCCTGTATTGTTTCATGTCCCTTTGAACTCGTGGTTTTGGATACATAAAAATGGAATGTAAGCCAGAGAAACCACGTAGCACAATACTGAGAGAATATATACAAGAATTAGATGTAAAGTAAGTTGTTTAATATTGTCCGGGTTTGAGCATTTATTTGATAGCTCCATTAGGTATTAAGCTGGTGCTTTGTAGATTTATTCTGAATCGAGGCATTTAAACTCGCGCCACCAGGATTAGCAAATTAATGTTATGTCCACAGGGGTAATACTGGAAGCGTCTGTGTAAAGAACTGGAGTATTATCAGCTAATCAACGCAACGAAACCTTTGGATAACGAGTGATTTTATTTGTTCGTCGATGCTAGGGCTAGGATACTGTTTAGAGAGTTTAGAGAATACATTAAGAGTTGCAGAACGTTCTGCTTTATTATCTATTATCAATTAAGGTGGTAGTGATGACGGTTATAAATATTAGGTTAAATATATGATCATTGTAAAAGTACCTGACGTGTAGAAATATATATGTATATACAAAAATCTGTGAAACCCCTACATAATCTCCCCAGTAGTCGAGATTAATCATAATTCTTAGTATTCTAGTCCATTTGTAAAACTCACTCATGATTGAGCATTGCTCTTACAACTGATGTATTTTTACCGTGCATCGAAGGTTTTTACCATAAATTTGAGAATTAAGGTAAATCTTGGTCTCCAGGTGAAGTTGTGGGAAGTTTTCATAGGTTCTCATGAGGTAATTTTTCATTCATGTTTAGTGCATTCAAGATTAACACTAATCTGAAACAGAACTTTCCAGTTAGTAATACAGTATCAGTAGATGTTTAATAAGTTTTACATATATATCTACATATATGACAATAAAATACTCTTTAGAACTTGCATTATTTTTACCAAACACTCTGTTCAGGTTTTGATATGATCTGACCACAGTCTGTGGCCATTATTTCTAAAACCCTCAATTATGCAAAGTCTGCACATTGTGTGGTCCCTAGGATTACATATTTATGGTAGTGTCTGTATCTCTTAGTTTGACTTTTAATGTTCTGAAACAAGTAAATGACAGGTTTCATGAGTTTCATATTCTTCATGAACTTCCAAAATGGCTTTCTGCTTGGATTTAACAGTTTGCTTATTTACAATTACCATCAAATTTTGGATGCCACTGTGATGCCTATGAAATAAGAGGGAGTTGAATTATTTATGGGGAGTGGAACATCACAGATAGGTTTGATTATGAAGACAAGGCCTCAAACATATATATGTATATCATGAAATACTGAACTACTAGAATTATAAATATACTGTTTTAGAGGATTGATTCATATTGTTTATTTTATGAATTTCCTAGTCTTTATTTCTTGTAAAACTAAAAACTGTGTATTCATGAATTATAACTTCTTATTTTTTAACCTGTGCCATTGCAAGAAACTACAGTCACAAATCTATATTGATTGACTTATAATGTAACTCAAATTGTGGTAACGTGATTTCAGTGCAGTCCTAAAGCAATTAGTATATCCACTGCCCCAGTCCCCTTTGAAATTATGGGAGAGTTGACTTGATGACTTACTAGTTTCTTAGGCAATAACTTGAGAAATGGTAGAAACTCAATTTGGATATTCAAAGGGAATGCAACAGAAGGATAAGGTTAAAACTTTTTATATTTACTGAATATTAATTTTCTGTGTTAATCAACAGTATAAGAATCCTAGATTTTGGTTGATATTAAATATTGTGTTGATTAGTGTTTAGTGTTTAATGAGATATTTGATAGCTTTAAGTTTTATTTAGATGTTGATGTGTCATCCAAAAGGCTCCAGTTCAATGTTTTTGATTTTATCATGACTAATTTTCACAGATTCAGTGTGCTGCAGAATACTAATGTTATATGCTACATGTCTTGCAAAATATTTTTGACTTGCAGAAATCTTCAGAAAGCCCTTAATCATGGAGCAAATGTAGATTCATTTATCAGTGAGGATGGATCAACAGCACTGCATATGGCTTCCTCATTATCTGATGAAGCTGACTGTCTAACAGTAGCAGAGATTCTCCTTGCTCATGGTGCTAACCCTAATGTTCCGTAAGTTGTTCCTCAACCTTTTCAGTTTTTGAAAAGCTTATATTTCTCTTAAAACAATCACCATATTGATATCAAACTTATTTTTTTTATGGTCTGTATCAATAGAAATATTATCTAGCCAACTCACTTAATGCAGTTTAACACAGACATGCTGGATAAGTACCATTCAAAGTATTCTTCCATATGTGCTGCAACTAATACCATATAAACTGTTGTGATTGATGCAGCATTTTCAGAGACCATACATATCACATACTTACATCTATATATCACAGCTGTCACACATACACTATGATAATTAGTTTTCATTGTTGCTTTTAGCTTCTCCCACACTTGTTCCTGTCTTTGCTCACATCTGCTCATGGCTTCCTCCATACTTACACCTAGCTTACCCTACATTTGTTCCTGGCTTCCTCCATACTTTCTCCTGGCTTCCCCCGACACTTGCTTCTGACTTCCTCCATACCACATCCTGGCTTCTCCCACAGGTGTTCCTGACTTCATCCATACCTATCCATAGTTTCTGCCACATCTGCTCTTGTTACATTTTCTCTTAGAAAGAAGTTAAGACTGCCAGAAGATTGAGGGTTCTGGGTGGGGTCAGTACTGTTGCACAAAACTGTTTAAGTTACTAATATGAACTAGATGTTTTCATCTGATTTTTTTTTTTTTTTTTTTCTCTTTTTTGTTATTCAATGCAAACTTCAATTTGATTTATATTTAAAGATATGGTCATGCAGTTGTTGCCCCAATCACATGTATTGTAAGCTTATGAGATTTGATATTCCAGAAACAAAGAAGGTAAAACTAGTCTACATATGGCAGCATTAATGGGTCACAGTCGCTTGTTAGATCTCCTGTTGGCAAATGGTGGTGACCCTTTGCAGGGTGACATTATGGGACTGTCACCAGTGGACTGTGCCCACCACCATAAACACCTGGAGATTGTTCAGCAGATCAGCAAACTCCTAGACACTGAAAACTATGGTGGACTGAGGGAAGATCCAGTCAAATTTGTTCTGTTGTTTTGTAAGTGCCATGTATGTCATAAGTACATTGCCAGACATAAACATAAATGGTTTAAATCTGTCAGCATATAAAGTGCACTATACATATTCTTACAGTACTGGGGTATTCTATATTGCAAATATTAACAATAACAAAGCTTACTATCGCAAAATAGCTTCAGTAAAAAGGAAAATTTAAATCATCAACTGACATTGACATCTTGTCTTTTAGTTACACTAAAGCTTTACTTCCTCTTGTTTGGTTACAACTGCACTTTTTTACAGTAAATCTTTGCTACAGTTGTTCATTTTTCTCATGTTGCCCTCTCACTCTCAAAAAGAATGATTATTAAAAGAACTTGATTCACTAAAGTAGCCAGCACTCTTGGGCATTTGATTTGAATCTGGAAAACCTCCACTCCAAAGCCCTATTAAACTCCCAGTGATTGACACAATCAAAGTTAATATCCAATGCATATATTACTAAGGGGATAACATTTCTGGTAACATGTTGAGACTGTGGTCTTAAAAGGAAGCTGAATGTAAAGTAGTTTGATAATTAATGGGAAAAATTTGTATAAAGTTAAGCAGACATACTTAAGGATCATTTTGTAAAATTTTATTGTTTAAAGAGTAAATGGAGATAATGATTTGCACAGCTTATCATGCAGGTAGATGGGTGTTTTATGCAGTCATAGTCAGGGTGTGAATGATATCTAAAAGGAGGAAATTAGTTTGGTCAAACTAATCTATCTATCTATCTATATCTCTGTTGCTCATTCCCTCTGCCAATTCCCATCAAGGGGGTCACACCGATAGTAATAATGTTTATGCTTAAGTTTTCTCATGTTAACATGTAAGTGGTGTTGGGGGCAGGGGCAGAATAATTACAATAGGTACTTAAAATTATGTATGATTTTTCCAAATGCAGAGTATTGAGGACCATTTATCATTATTTTTTAAATAGACTTACTAAAAGAAATCTCCTATTACTCTAGAGACATCCAACTGTAGTCTATTGTGAAAATTTTCATTATAGCTCGTCAAGGATTATTATTCATATGAAAGAATATGGTTTGAAAGGCCAGCATAGGCAAAGAAGTTCAGTGTATTCATACGACTTCCCAGAGCAGTGGATGGTAGGTACCACTGACAAGATCAAAAGGAAGGTTGAAAGTAGAAGATGGGTAGAATCACGAGTGATAAAGATATACATGCTGACTGAAGCTCAAGGAAAGTGACAGAAACTGGGCATAAGGGCAAGTGAATTGTGTCAAAATATGATAGTTTAATTCAAGGTAAGGCAGGAGGGATGCAAGAACAGGATTAAATGATAGATATATGTTTTGGTTGGAATTCAGAGGTATGTGGCACAGGAAAGGTAAGAGCATGAGTGAATGTTGGAATGTGTGCCAGTTTGAATTCAAGGAAAAACTGTTGCATGGATCAAATTTTGCAAAGCCTGGATGGAAACTGTGATGAGCTAGACTGAATCGTCAAATTCTCTTTACAGTGAGACAGGAGGTTGTTGAACTGATGAGCTTCTCTCCAGCTAACGTTCCTGGATCTGATGATGTTTCTTACTCTTGTAATCAGGACTGTCAGCTTAGGGTTGGTATTTACTACAACTTGCTGTAAAAGAGTTGATTAATATTTGCCTTTTTTTTTTATGTTGTCAGAAGGAATTGAGCGTTGTTGACATGTTAGGAATGACTGGTGGACAGTCAGTTGAACAGATGGCTAACCATAACAACAGAAGTGACAGGTGTATTTAGCTTTGCAACAGCTGGCTGTATCAGGCACATTCAGTGAAGAATTTTTATTTCAAAACGTATTAACCATTTTCCTCCTCACTTGTGAGACATACCAACTTTGGAACCTCTGTGCAATAACTGCTAGTTCTGACATGTTGAGGCCTTGCTTGATATTTACTGTTCTGCACTTCAAAAAGGATGGTATATAATTGTAAACTGTAAGCAATAGGAAGTAGGCTATTGATATACATAAGTTTTGTTAATCATTCTAAACTTGATACAGTATTGGGGATACTTCATCTGAAGTGAGTCACTGAAGCAACAGCTTAGAACTCCTGGCAATGATGTGAATTTTACTGGAATAGTTATGATTCCTTACCTGTGGTATCTTTTTTTTTTTTTTTTTAAGCAGCATCAGTAATAGGATATCACCGCATTTCTTTGATATTAGCATCTCAGTTGATAAAGAAGCAAATGTCCAGAAGAACTGGTAGCAATAGTGTGAATTAGAGGACATAAGCTGACTGGGTTAAAACTAACAGCTACAGTGAACTGAAAACCCTAATTTGAACCTGTTCAGAACTAGCAGTCAGTGGATCAGAAATCCAGGATGAACCAGGTTGGAGCTAGCAACCAATGAATCAGAAGTCTCAAGTTGAAACAGGTCAGAGCTGGCTGCCAGTGAATCAGACATCCTGGCTGAAGTGGGCAAGAACTAACAACCAGTGGATCAGTATTCCCGAGCTGAACCATGCCTGAACTAGCACCAATTAAATCTGATATCTTGACTGACCTGGCTAAGAAATAACAAGCTGTAAATTGGAAATCCTAAGTTGAAACAGGCCTGAATTAGCAGCCAGTGAAACAGAATCCTGAGCTGAACCAAACCTAAACTGGCAGCCAGTGGATCCTATATCTTGAGCTGAACTAGGTCAGAATTAGTTGCCATTAAATCAGAAATCTTGGGCTGAACCAAGTGAGAACCAGGAGCTAGTGAATCGAAAATCTTGAGTTAAACCAAGTCAGAATTAGCAGCCAGTGCATCAGAACTCTTGGATGAACCAGGTTAGAACTAGCAACCAATGCATAATAAAACTTTAGTTGAAATGGATCAAGTGAGCTAAGTTTGATGTGGAGTTGTAATTAATAGTTTTCTGTTGAGAAATTCCCTTTCTTGATTGGATGTGCTGTGGCTAGCTATTTGGAGGCTGATTAGTTTAGTAGCCATTCTTAAGTTTAAGGCTGGGATATCATTTTATTTACTATTAAGTGTCTGCCCAAAATTCCTGGAAGGCTGAATACCCTATATCTCCTTAGTTAGTGTAAATAAAAGAGAAATAATTTAACTTTGTCAGTAGTGTATTCTTTTATACATGTGTATACTATCTGGAATGAGTTATTTCAAAAGGAAAATGCTGCATGAAGAGTTGAGGGAGGCAGTGAGAACTGCAAGAGGCATATATAAAGTCTGGGAAGTTAGGAACAGGATGAAGCAGAGTAAAAAGAGTAACAGAATAGTGAAGAAGATTATTTGTATGGTAAGGAAAAAAAAGCTGACAGACAATTTGCAGAAAGGTAGTAAAATCTGTAATGAATAAAGGACTGTATTAGGGGGAAATGCAAAAAGAAATGTGGGGAAAAGTGATAAGGTGAAAAGAATTATATGCATCTTTTTATATATCAACTATGTATGAAATATATATTGTTGGTAGTTATCAAATATCTGTAAATTATATGATCCAGTAAGGCATCAGTTCAGACATTAATGGACAGATGAGACTGAAGCTGATGATAAAGAAATTATTTATGAGGTATGATTTGTTACGGAGAGGAGATTTTGTTTTCTGACAGTCCTATAATCCATCTAATCCCAATATATATAGCAATGATATATACTTAGTTTCCAGTTCTGAATAAGAATGCTATCCTGCTTTATGACCAGTTGCCTAATAAACCTCTTTTTGCTTTTCTTTGGTCAGGAAGGATATGGACGCCCATTGCCATTAGTCAGTAGAATAAATTGGAATCGAATGAATGGCTGGGATATCATCTCCCAGCGAGAGTTATTGTCACAGGAATCTGTAAGTACCAAACACACAGAGGAAAATAAGATAAATAAAGATGATCAACAGTCACATGTGAAAGTCAACAATACTGTTTGTCCAGCTTGGCTTAGAAATTCAGATTTCCTAGAGCATCTGACACAAGAAGTTGAAAAATGTTACTCGGACAGTGAGAGTGACAATGAGATGAAGTTACTAAGGAAGTGCCTGGGTAAAAGATTAAAACAAGGAATGCTGCCCCACCATCATTCATTTGACTCATTTCAGGGGGAATTTAAGTCTGTTGATTCCCATGATGAGTTCAACACTGCTTGTTTGACTATTGATGTCACTCATGATATGGTTAGTGATACTCAAGATGACTTGCTCCATGGAACATACATATCTGCTAACACTGATAGTGAATATTTTCTTGATGAAAAGTGCAATGTTTCTGATTTACTGCAAGACTACAATAAAACATTAAGATGTGATAGTTTATTTAATTGTTCATTAGCTAGAGAAACTCTGCAACAAAATCTAACTGATTTAATGAATTTAGAAATTAGCAATGGCAATGTTTCTCAGCATTCTTCTGTGGAAACACCAGAAGAGGCACAAGAATTTTTTGTGGAAACATGTGCTGATCTGACAGCACCACATGATAGTATTAAACCAGATGCAAATACCACATTCAATCTTATCAAAGCACCAAAAAAAAAACAACCATACATTTCACAGATTAATGAAAAAACTTTAGCCATGAAAAAACAATTGTACAGAGATTATGAGGGACTCTGTGAAAAAGCATCCTCTTTCACTCAGAATCCTGATATCTGCAAACAGTCTTCACTCAAGTCATCCACTAAGACTGTACAACATAGTAGTGGCAGTTCTTGCCAATCATTTGTGACTGTTGCTGAAGAATTCCTGTACAAAGATGCAGAAGCAGGAGTTCAGCTTATTGAACGAGTGTGTCCCACATCAGCGGTAGTTGCAAGGTAAGTTACAATGCAAGTTTGTTTTGCACCTACTTGTTCTTCATTTAAATGATATAGATTTACCTTGTTTGCATTCCATATGTCTGGATAAGACCTTTTGAGCTTCAGAGACAGCATTTCTTGCAGGGAGTCAAACATTATCCCAAAATGTGTTGTTGGTACCAGGATATCTCCTTAAACCACTGTAATATCTATGAGGTTGGCTAATGCCCATTCATAGAGACCCAAAAACCATACAGCAACCCACCTGGCCTTATGATATAGCTGTTAAGGAGGCTTTTCATTGCCACCAACTCCCATCACTTGCCTGATTTCACTCACTGTGTGGTACTTTTGTCTTGTAAAGTTGTGCATCTGATTTTTGTCAAATTTCTCTGTTTTGCTTCATGACCAGTGGTTTTTTTTGTTTTGACTGTTTGATGATACAACTTGAAAGTACTTCAGTTTATTTCTGAGGCATCATTAGCCGGCTAGATGAATCAGTTGTTCATAAGCTCATCAAACAAGTACAGTAGACTACTCTGCTCATTTTACAGCATTGTATTTTTTTTCAAGTAGCTTTATTTTTTGCAGTGCACTTTTTCTTGTAAGTTTGAATTCTAGTAGTTGTAGTGGAATTTTAATTATGATAGTGGCCATAGATGTTTGATTTGGTTGATTGGTCAGACTATTCAGTTTTATATTTTATGATATGTCTTTGTTTAATTACATTGTACAATTTAAATGTGCCTGGTTCATGCTGGAACTGATCACTGAGTGGTTTGACCATTATTTTGCTGAAGATGCTGTGGATTTTTTTCTTAAGTTGAGGCTGACTGAGAACTGTAAAGTTGTCCTCTTGGACATCTTTTCTGTCTAAGTACAGTTGTAATGTTTAATGCTTGTATAGATAAACTTGGGAAAGTAAAACTCTACTAGTTGTTATAACTGCTAACTACTCCAGCTTATCAGAAAGTTCTAGTTTGCCAAAAGCCTTTATTTGGTTGAGTCGTCTTTGGTCTCTGGGTGACACCTATTAAGAAAAAGTAATCTTTAAAATCATGAAAAGAGTTTTTTCCTTCGGAGGAGGAAAGTAAATTAGGCATCATTATCTTTCCTAACCCACCTTCCTATCTTTTGCTTTTATACTTCCTGCTGGTGCATGTTTTGTTGGGAATGAGTTAGTTGGGTTCATTCATGTCCATCTGGTTTTGGCCTCATAACATCAGAGTTCTTCCCACAGAAAAGAGGACGTTAAGTGGTATTTTGTACAAGATAATCCAGTCTATAGGGAAGGTGGGAGGTTTATCTGCTGGTTATCAATAGGATATTTTTAGCATGATTCCCAATTGGGCTCATCATGTCTTGCTATCTCCCTGCCACTGTCCAGCAACTTGAAGCCACTCAGTTTCTTTTTATTCTCTTTAGTTATATGGAACCTCTCTCTCTCTTCTCTTGTTGGCTTTTGCATCCTTTAGGTATTTTGCTACAACATCCAACAGTTTTCTTCTTACCCTTCTCAGGGACCCTCTACCATGCTCTTTTCCAACTTTTTTACCCTTCTTGGTCCTCTGTTGTTTCCCACTCTCTCATACATCCAGAACATTTCCATGTTGTGTTTTTATGTTGTAGACTGACTGATGGCTGTCCTTTTCTGGTCCATAATATATTCTTTCTCTAAAAATTGTCCTATCAGATGTATTGACATTCTTCTTAGGAGCTTCACTTCAGTTGCATCCAGACTCTCTTCTTTTGTGGTTATCAGCAGTCATGTTATTGTTCCACTCAACTTAACTAGTAGCACTTCCACATAACTATTTTCATGTTTGTATTTTTCCCAAAGTTCCTTTTTAGCAGCTCATATGCAATCACAATACTTAAAATCCTTTTCCCAATATCTTCATTCTACCTCCCATGATATATGTAACTACACTCCCCAAATCAACAGATCTCCCTTACTGATTTCGAGTATTATTCCATTGCTACTGTATCTTCTAGTTTGACATCCTTTTTGTTTCCTAAAATAATATTACTGCATCATTTTTTGTATTGATGTTAATTCCAGCATTTCCAAAGCAAATGAAAACCCATTAAAGTGAGTTTTTTAATGTTTTCTCTGATCAGCCTCTCCAGTACAGCAAGCAGAGTTTCAGTGCTCAGCAGACACACCACGTCTCAAAAACCAACCTCAGAGTGTGTAGGTACGTTTCTTTTTAATGCACAATATTAGTGTAGAAACAAAATTTTTAGTGAAATATATAGAATATGTGATTAATTATTGCCTTATCTTCATTTTTAGAAGCAATACAAAATATAGTATTTCTATAGAAAAGGATCTGCTTTAAGAAGTTAATATAAAATTACATGCTTTGTTACAGATCAAAGCTTAGACTCTATAGGCACAATATCAGATAGTGTGAAGGCCATGAACGTTGATGAACTCCATTTATGTCTCAAGAACCTAGGACATGTACCTGGACCGATCGTCCCAACCACTCACAGAACATACCAGAGACTCTTGCTTAAGCTCAGAAAAAATCCATATCTTTTACACCAGAATGACTCTAAATGTAAGTTTGGTTTTTAGAAGATTGGAGGCAGTCATCTACAAAGATGAACTATGCTTTTTTTTTTTTTCTATCTCTGTCAATAGATACTGCTTCTGAAGTATGAAGCTGTGTAAAGATAAATTTTGGAAGAGAGGAAGAGCATGGTGGAATGTAGATTTCAGGAAGATAGTTGAAAAGAAAAAGAGAGATTAGAGAGAGGAATTGAATTTTCCTGAAAATACAGTAGTGCTCAGTGAGGGAAAAAAATTACATATGAAGCTTTGAATATGGATTTATAAAAGTGTATATTAATAAAGGGAGAGCAAATGAGGATTTCAGATAATGGACGATTTGAAATATAAGGGAAATAACAAACTACATTATAGAAAGGTATTTGTGAAAATTGTGGTACGTTAGACAAGTATGAAAGGTTACCTCGTGATAAAGGATGGAGAGAGTACTTAAAAGAATAGGTAGAGGGTGATAAAAGTTATAGATGTAAATTGGTACCACCTTTAGGCCATTATATTGAAAGACTGAGATACTGCTTGAAATCGCTGTATTTAGAGATTCTTTTGAATCATTCAGCTAAAGCCACTTTTTTTTTAACATGCTAAATGGGAAAAGTTCTTGTATGAGCCTCACTCTTAGCTGGGAGAACTTTTAGTAAGAGCCTCTCTTTTTACTAAAATTTTCTGTATCAGCCTATCTTAACTGTGGAAAGTATTTTTATGAGTCTCACTTAACATTAGTTCAGTTTCTAACCTCTGTTAACTCTGGGAGAAGTTCCTACATGAGTTTATCTTATAACAGGAAGAACCTTTCATGTACTTCTGGGAGAAGTTCACGCATGAGCATCTTGTTTAATTCTTACAGAAGTTCCTTTATATGAACTTTTTGAAATGGAAGAAATTTCTGCATTAATATATTTTGACAGGAAATGATTAGGAAGCCAAATTATCGCTTTTTTATTTCATTTTGTCCAAACTTGTTTTCAGCAACTCCACAGTATCCCCGGGAATTACAGGCTGCATTAAAAGATCCACTGTCAGTAGACTGGGAATCTTGGGCATCACTGGAAAAGGTTATGAGTGCCCCATTCAGTCAGCCCGATCCCACACGATACTGGAGAGATGGTACCAATAAAACATGCTTCAACTACTTACTGTTAGATCCTAGGATTACCCAGGATCTACCACTCAGGTAAGTCTGAATGAAGTGTATGCTAAGATGGTATCAGTAATTTCCCTGAGTTTTTACTCTTTGTTTCTAGTTTAACCCTAAAACTGTGGTTCGGGCCTGAACATGCAGGAGGGTGAGAGGCATGCTGGGAATAGAGTGAAATGGAGTGATGTGGTATACCGGGGTTGACAGGCTGTCAATGAACTGAACCGGGGCATGTGAAGTGTCTGGGGTGAACCATGGAAAGGTCTGTGGGGCCTGGATGTGGAAAGGGAGCTGTGGTTTCAGTGCATAACACATGACAGCTAGAGACTGAGT
>JAYMFT010391932.1:0-19618 GCA_038088735.1 Panulirus argus
ACATGACAGCTAGAGACTGAGTGTGAGCGAATGTGGCCATTTCATCTGTCTCCTGGCGCTACCTTGCAGGCGCGGGGATTGGCGATGCTATTTTCATCGGGGGCGGGGTGGCATCAGGAGTGGATGGGGGCGAGCAAGTCTAAATATGTACATATGTGTATGTGTGTGTGTATGTATGTATATATGTATGTGTTGATATGTATATATATATATGTACGGTGCATATGTGTGCTTGTATGTATATATGTGTGTATGCAGGGATCTCTCTCTCTCTCTCTCTCTCTCTCTCTCTCTCTCTCTCTCTCTCTCTCTCTCTCCCCCCCCCCGGTCTATTTCCTGGCGCTACCTCGCTGGCGCAGGAAACAGCGATCAAGTATAATAATAATGATAATAATATTTTATCAAAAAAAAAATCATTTACAAGCGTTTTTAGAACTTTATCAAGTATTAATATCGATTTCTCTGCAGGTCATGAACTGCACTCGTCAGTTATGCCGTATGAATGCAGGTCGCTACAACATGGAGCAGATTGGTATGGGAGGGTTTAACACTCCCAGACCTCCACGACAGTTTGGTGCACCCGCAATGAAGAGAATGAGGACAGATGATGGACCAGGTAATGGAGCATTTCATTTTAAAAGTATCTGATAGACCTGTGAAAAGTTTGCAAACATTGAATGGGTAGAAGTGAGCATTGCAAGAAAGTTATCAGAATTGTAAATGTAAATCTCTTGGTAGCATTGATTTTCATACATCCTGTAGCGTAGATTGAATGTGTGTATTCATAATTTTTGAATTATTGCATACAGCATATCATATTTTTCACAGAGTGGGTACTTTGTTTTCAGCTTTTCCATAAGCTGAGGTGTTTCCTGAATCTCTTAGCACATGCCACAAAAAGGCAAGCCATTGTTCCTTAAAAAATACTACAATTGTGAGAGAATACACACAGAGTTTATATATATATTGACAAAGCAGGCATTTATTTCAGACAGACGGGCAGTGACAAGCTATGTCTTATTACATCTTGAAATTTTTAGATATTATTGCACTATTGAATTTTAGTAAATCAGTTTAAAACTATATGTATGTGTGTAGAGCGAACTTTGTGTGTTAGTAAAATAAAGCAAAAATGCACTTAGATGTTGCACAACAGGCTATCACATGCTCTGACACCCACCACCCAGGACTGAGGTCAGTAACTAATGTAATATTCTTTTACATCCCAAACTCATTTCAATGGGTCCTTAATTTTTTATCTTGTTTGTTTCCCACATGCCCTTGTTCATTCCATACACAGAACATGGACCCTTGTATATTGCATTGTTCCAATTCGCTCTATTCTTTGCACATCTTAACTTATTGGACTAAATTTGTGACATAACAGACTTAGTTCAGTAGGGTCCAAAAAGTACGTTAGAAGCTGAATTATGATACACTGAAGTCTATTACAATGGGAGTTCACGGTATTTCTTTATCCATGAACTTAGGCTATTCTAATAGTTTATAGCAAACAGTTGGTCTTAACTGGTCTATAAAGGTGAGACTTCAGGTTAGGGACAGTGTTGACTTTGAAGTCTTTCTCAAACACTATCATCAACCACATATCAGGCCAAATTTGGACTTTGTTAAGGTGTCCTTGTAGTGATTCAGTCATCTGCACTCTTTACTTCCCTCATGACCTTTGCATCATCATCTTCAAACCTTTCTAGGTAGGAGTGTATACCTTCTAGCAAGTTAGTTATGTATAAATAAAGAAGAGTAATGGTCCCAGAACAGAAACCCTGTGGCTCCCATTTTGTAAAGGTTCCCGTGATGTGTGCCCATTGATCCCTTAAACTTAGATAATCTTCTCTCCATTGAAGGAGTTTACCCATTATTCCCACCTCATGATCCACTTCCTTAATAAGCCTTCTATGTGGGACAGTATCAAATACTTTCTGGCAGTCCGGATACAAACAGTACGCCCAGCATTCACTTTTGTCAATAACAGAGCTCATTCTCATGTTAATACATAAAAGGTATGTTAACAAATACCTTTCCTTAAGTGTGTGCTGTCTCTCATTCTCCTTTTTTACAGATAGGCATGACATTTGCCCTTTTCCACTCCATTAGCTCTTTCCTTTTCTGTCAATATTTGCAGCAGTATTTCGAGAGGTGTTTCAAGTGCATCTACATACATTTTCAGATCATGCACTGAAATTTCTTCAGTACCATGAGCCTTGTATTGTTCAAGACCTTTTAGTATTTTTTAATGACTTTCCAAGATTTTTCTTATAGAGAAACTGCTTGTTCTTTATTCATTTCTTAGGAATTCTTTGTACTGGCAAAAGATGAGAATACATGAAGATAGAGGAATGGGTGAGGAATAGAAGTTGTTAAGGAAAAATTGCTGCCATGTGCTAGAGGAGTGTCAGATATGCAGAAGGTGAGAGGCAGGCAGGTGAGAAAGGTATTGAATGGTGGGATGACGATCACATTGCCTTTGAAAGCAAAAAGAGAAATTTACTAGTGTTACTTACAGAAACAAGTGAAAGTGAGTGGGAGGTGAACAAGAGAAAGCAGTAGGAGATCAGGTGCAGTAGTTGAAAAAGAGTGTGGGTGAGCAAACATCAGCAAACTTCAGGGAACATAAGAAAATGGTTTGGAAGGAGTTTAATAGTATGAGAAAAACAATAGAATAAATGGGAACATTGGTCAAGGGAGCAAATGAAAATGTGGTAACTGTTAGAGATGAGGTGAAGAGGAGATGCAGCGAGTATTTTGAAGGATGTTGAAGGTGTTTGATGACATATTGGTAGAAGTAGGATATTAGGGTTGGGGTGGTATGTGAAGCGAGTTATGGCAAGTATTCTGAAAAGTAGAGGTGGTGAAAGCCTCCATAAGATGAATGGGTCAAAGTGGCTGGAGTGGATAGTATATGGTTGAATTTCATGAGAAAGGAAGCAACTGTATTGTTGATTAGTTACTTATTATTTTCATTGTGTGAGTGGATCATGGTGAAGTGAGTGAGCATTAGTGGAATGTTTGTATAGTGCTATGGCGTAAAGGCAAGGGGAACAAGGGTTAGTGTTCAAATTACAGTATACGTTTGACAAGTGTACCAAGTATTGTAAGGAGGAGTGGTGACTGAGATGGTGGTGGCTTGCACAGAGAAACAGATTGGGGAAGACCATTGTGGTTTCAGTAGTAGAGGATGTGTGTAAGAAATACTTTAAAGAAACAGAAGGATTTGTATATGGCTTTAATGGCTTTGGAGAAAGCAAATAATAGGGTGGTTAGAGATGATCTGTGACAAGTGCTTTGAATGCATGGTATGAGAGGAGATCTGGTAGAATAATTGAGAAATTTTTATCTAGAGAGTAAGGCATGTGTGTGAGTAAGTAGGGAGAAAGGTGATTAGTTCAGAATGAAGGTGTGTCTGTGGTAAGTGTGTGTAATGTCACCATGGCTATTTAATCTGTTTATGGATGGGGTGGTGAGAGAGGGGGCTTAAGACAGGAGCAGGTATGCAGTCTGTTTGGGGATGGGGGTGTTGTCGGTTGTTGTTTGCTGATATGGCGCTGGTGGTAGGTTTGATTGAGAAACCACTGAAGGTAGTGTCCGAGTTTGGGAGATCGTGTGAGAGGAGGAAATCAAGAATAAATGTGCATGAAAGCAAGCTGTGTGTAGGTTTAGCAGTGAAAAAGAGACAGGTTATTTGCAGTAAGAGTTTGAATGGAGAGTACATGGAGGAAGTGGAGTATTTTATATACCTGGGAATGAGTATGGCAGCAAATGAAACCGTGGGAGCTGAAGTGAGCCATTGGATGGGTGAGGGGGCAAACTTCTTGGGAGCGTTGAGGAATGTGTAGAAAAAAGAGGTCACAGTCTTTGAAGGGCAAAGATAGGTACTTTTGATGATTTATTAGTCCTCTCAGTGTTGTATGGATGCAAGGGTGAATGTGTTAGAAAACGAATGTTTCAGGACAGTATGTGATATAAGAAGGGTTGATCAATGTGAAAATGATATGGTTAGAGAGAAGTTTAGCAGTAAGAGGGGTATGTATGAGAAAGCTGAAGAAAGTGAGCTGAAATGGTTTGGAAACATGGAGGGGATGAGTGAGGAAAGGATGACTAAGAAGATATACATATCAGCAGTGGAAGGATGGAGTGAATGATGCTTTGAAGGCTCAGAACCTGAACATGTAGGAGGATGTGAGGCATGCATGGGA
The DNA here is from genome assembly GCA_038088735.1 of Panulirus argus. NCBI lineage: Eukaryota > Metazoa > Arthropoda > Malacostraca > Decapoda > Palinuridae > Panulirus > Panulirus argus. The sequence continues at coordinate 4,215 of JAYMFT010391932.1, forward strand.
ATGGGATAGAGTGAATTGGAGCATTGGGGTTTAGATAGGACAATGTTCTGTCATTGGGCTGCATCAAAACATATGAAGATGTTGGGAAACCATGGGGCTTGAAGTGGATTGGAGGTTCTTGTTGTAGTGGATAATACATGACAACTAGAGAATAAATGTGAGCAAATGAGGCCTTGTCTTCATATGGTTTTGGCACCTCACTGAAAGGGGAAATGGGTAATGTATAAAATAAAGAATGACTACAGTAATTGATTCCTTATTTTTAAACTTAAGTAAATTTTCATTTCTAAATTTTGTATTTAGGGAGAGAGAATGGGAGCTTGTGTAATATGGATATTAAATGAAGATATTTATGGGTTACTGAGGCATGTGATATTTTATACAACAATGGCAGGAAAGTACTAGTAACATCCATGCATAAATGGTGTAATGAAACATTAGTTTGGTAATGGATATGAGTTAGGGAACCATTACACCATCAGCTGATTATATTTTTAGTGAACCATGCATTGTTAATTGACAGTAATAGCAATATAAGGGTACATTTGTTGCAAGATAAGGGCTAAAGGTATTGAAGTACAATGTGATAATTTGATGTTATCTTTTCAGGTGGAAATAATGCAGATAGAGATTCCAGTGGAGGTTTCCGAGGAGGTTATAGTAGCAACAGTGCATTTGGTGGAAGAGGTGGCAGAGGTTATGGTGGTTCTCGTGGTGGTTTTGGGGGTGGACGTGGTTTTGGAGGAGGTTTCAGAAATGATCGTGGTGGCTATGGTAGGGATTTTGGAGGAAGCAGCAGAAGTTTTGGTGGTCGAGGAGGATTTATGGGTAGAGGTCAGTTTGGCCCACCAAACTAACCCAGGATTATTTGAAAAACTAAAAGGTTATATGCTTTACTGGAATTACACACTATTTTATGCAGACAATATAATTAGTTACCTTTGAGAAGGCATTACATTTTTACTGTATACAGCTTACTGAAGTACTTGGAAATTATGTAGGATATATATATATATATTTATTATTATTATAATTTTTTTTTTCTTTTTTTTTCTTTTTTTTAAGGGTATTGTATTGTAGATATATCCAAGCAGTACATATACTTTTTAGGAGGATCATATGTCTTCCCTCCCAAAGAAAGTTAAATTAGAGATGCATACTTGTGCCAGTTGTTTAGATTAGATATGTAATATCCTTCATTGTGGTGTGTAACATTATGATTATCTTAAGATTGCAGTCACTGGGCATTTAAAAATACCAAACCCTAGAGAAGATATTTTAATGATTTTGACAAAAGATATAATGACGTGTATTTACAATAATCGATACATTCCATTTGAGTGGTATGTACTTCTGCACATACAAGACTCTTTAATTAATTTTTACAATTGAAGGGTGAATCCTTATATTGAGTCTCAAGTCGTGTGCGTGTAATACGCTTTTCTTTCTTGTTAGCTTCAGGAAGATAATATGTATACAAGTAGATAAAGAAGCAAAATGTGCAGTGTTAAAAGTTTTATTAATCCTTGGGCAGGGGAGAAAGAATTCTACCTCTAATGTGGTGTACAAGAATGATGTGATATGCTGGGGTTGATGTGCCGTCAGTGGGCTGAACCAGAGCAAGTGAAGCATCCAGCGAAAACCATGGAAAGATCTGTTGGGCTAGGTTGTGGATTTGGTGCATTACATATGACAGCTAGAGGGTGGATGTGAGTGAATGTGACCTTTCTTCATCTGTTCCTGGCACAGACTCGCTAATGCGGCAAACTGCGATCAGGTATTTAAGAAGTATCGTATTTATTTAACATTTCCTGCATTAGTAAGATTGTGCGAGGAAAAGGCAAAGTAGTCTCATTTTCGTCATGTCCACATTCTAGTTATCATGTGTAAAGCATGGAAACTAGACCCCCTTGTAACCCCCCCCCCTCATACTTCCATTTGCTGCCTTTCCCACTCTCATGTGTCAAAATCACTCCATTTCCTCCAGGTTCTCCCCATTAAGACTCGCACTCAAACTAACCCATCTCATCTCTCTGCTAAACCTCTTCACCTTAACATCCTCCTTTCACACCCTCCCAAACTCAACACCAAGTTCTTCATTTTCCCATTCAAGTCCCACTGGAGCCATGTCACATGCAAAGAGCAACTGACTTGTTTTCCAGCCCCTCCAGTCCCAGTCATATTGTTGACTGAACCTCTTTTTCCAAGACCTTCGCATTTATCTTCCCCCATTACCTCGTCCATAAACATTAAGCAACCATGATGGTTTTACACCCTTGACGCATCCACCCCTGCTTGGAACCACCAACCTTCTGGAACAAATGTCTTGCTTTCCATATAAATACTCCTCTGCTTCTAGTAGCTTTCTTCCAACTCCAAATATTCATAGGACCTTGCACTAGGCATCTCTGTCAACCCTGACATCTACTTTCTCCTGATCCACATATGCCATACACAATTCTATCTTCAGTTTTTTTTCACTTTTTTTAACTGGTCCACACCACCTCTACCACTCCTGAAGTCTTGTCAGTTTCCCCCAATCTTATGCACTTGAGTGAGACAGGTTAGTGGACATGTGTTTGAATACAGATAATTTTGGGGAAGTGAAGTGCTATACATACCTGGGAGTGGATGTGGAACCATGATAGCTAAAGTGAGTCATGGGGTGGGTTAAGGTGCAACTGTTCTGGGAGCATTGAGGTATAGGCGGAGAATGGTCACTATCTTGGAGGGTTAGAATGGGCATGCTTGAAGGTATTGTAGTCATGATGGGGTTGTATGGATGTGAGGCATTGGCTATAGATAAGAATGTTCATAAGAGGATGAATGTGTTGGAAATGAAATATTTGAGAACAACATTCCTTAGGCTAACTTAATAGGTAGGAGCCTCTGCAAACACCGCACTAGACTTGCCCTCAGCCATTGGCCTGTTAAGGGTGAGGCACTAAAAAGCTAAGAAGCGGCACTGGGGTTCTTTAGTTACGGTGACTCTATTGCCATGGCCACCCCTTTGATGGGGTTCTAGTTGGAACGGGTATCAGAGACATAGATAGATAGACAGAATATGTAATATAAGGAAAGTTGATCAAGCAAGAAATGATAGGTTAAGAGATGTGGTAAAAAGAATATGATTGAGAGCACTGAAGAGGGTTTGCTGAAATGGTTTGGACATAAGGAAAGATTGAGTGAGGATAGGTTGATAAGGGGATATATGTCAAAAATGGAGTTGAGAGAAAGATAAGGAGACTGAATTGTAGGTGTGTAAATTTTTCCATGATGAATAAGTACATGATTATGTGAATATTTTAGATGCAGCTGAGAATAGCAGTACAAAACCTTCTGTCCCATGGTGTAACCAACCTTTAAATATGCTTCGTAAGATGTGAGATCTGTTTACATTTATGGCATAATATTTCTTTCGGCAATATATTAATTTATCAAAAAGTACCTGAAAAAAAAATCAAGAAAGCCAAGAGAGCATCTTAGGTAAAATTTCTGTAGAATGGCTTTAACACTTAACCTAAAAAGGTTTGAAACAAACTAAAGAAATTGGTTTTGGAGTATTCTCCTGCTCTTTGCCTTTCTTTAATATTGAAGGATTTGAAATAATTCAACCTTATGCAGTTTCTAATATTCTTGCTGAAAGTTTTTTATTACTGTCAACTGTCAGCAGATATACAGAGGTCCCATGCCTACACAGTTTTGAATATACACGTTTAGAATAACATTTCATTTTACCAACTACACCATTGATTTTAAATGTCACGTTCAGTCTTTAGTCAGTAAGGAAATACCTTGTATTTATAGCTATTACAAAGCAGGAATAATTCTGAAGGTGAATTCTTTGCTTCACACTCGAAAAATCACAGCACAAAATTCAGGGATTAAACAATGTTACATTAAAACTAAGCTACATATTTCCTTTTATGTGTAAGGGTAAACACACTTCTTTTAATTTAGATAATCTTTAATTATAATGAATATATACATTATTAATACAGTCCACTGCAGTCAGAGGCCACCTGAAATTAAAGGAAGAAATATTAGAAAAGATTTTACTATAATTAAGCATTTTTTCTTTCATCCTTGAACACCATTTCCAACATTAGTGAGATAGTGCCAGGAATAGATGAAAGGCCAAACCCACTCGCATCCATTCGCTATCATAAGTAATACATATTTTTACTTAATACCTGGCCTAACCTTACCCATGGAAAAACTATCATAAAAGTTCCTTTCTTTTTCCAACATTAAGGCTTTTTAAATATTAATGGCTCTTTCTATCTATCTATCTATCTTTATCTCTGCCCATTCCATTTTGGAACCCACTCAAGGGGTTTATCATTCACTATTTGGCTTGATTATTCTTTCTTCTCAATACGCTCATTGAATCCTAGTTTCTCATTTATAATGACACTTATTTAACTTCCTATCATTTTCCCTGTTGAGCCTTTACTGTGTCACTGATATATTCTTACTTGTTCCATAACTCATTTGTTCAACTTTAAATCCCAACAAGTTCACTTCTGCATATTTGTATACTGTATCTCTATGCATCTTCATCAGCATCTAATACAATCATTTTAATTAATGTCATCAGCAAAGCATCTTGCTATGCTTTAGCCATTTCTCCATCAATGTCTGACATCATAAAAGGAACTGAGGATAAATTCCTTCATTGTCGTACCCCACATGGGTCTCCATCTTCTTTAGACGCATGGGACTCCATGTTCTTTAGACATAATAGTTCCCTTTGCTACAAACTTTTTAATATTTTTAGCCCATTTTCCTTAAAAACTCATTAATCTATCTTCCTATCTTAACCTTCACATTTTGCTTATGTAAAATTCTGTGATTTACTTTGTTAAATGCATTGGTAAAATATAATACTCATGTCCACTCTCTTGCCTTCCTTAATGTCCCTTAGGGATGACCTAGAAAGAAATAAAAGAAGCTTTGGGGTGCTGGGGCATGAACATTAAGGGAGGTGAGAGGCATGAATGGGATAAAGAAAACTGTATGTGATATATGGTGAGTACTGTAGACATAATGTTAATGGGATGAGCTACGGGATCTAATGCCTAGTAGGTAGTAGTTGGTAGGCAGCCAATGACCAGGGAGGTATATTACTAGTCCTACGCGCCTGGGTATCAGGAGGGTTCGTGACACATGCTTAGAGAGCCAGCAGCTTAATGGTTGTCAAGTTACACTTCTCTGACCCAGGTAGCTATCTTTTCTTTCCACCTCACTAACATGTGGACTTCTGGCATTCTGTCCATAAACATACAATCTCCTTGTCATACTTAACACAACTCATGCAGCTCATTCTTCGTAACTTTACATTTTCCTAGAGTGAGCACTATGCGCCAGCCCTGCCTTTTGGCAAAATGATAGGAGCAGTAGTAGGTAGGAACATTAGGTATAAGTAGTTGGTAGGAGCAGTAGATAGTAGTAGTCATAAGGTAGGAGCCTTGGCAAACACTGCTCTAGACTTGCCCTCTGCTAATGCCCTGTTAAGGGCGAGTCACTAAAGGCTAAGATGCACTAGGGTTCTTTAGTTATGGAGACTGTTGCCGTGGCCACCCCTTTGAGGGAGTTCCAACTAGAACAGGCATCAGAGATATGGATAGACAGATTGACATAGTGCTATAGTTTAGGTGCATTAGGCATGACAGCTTGAGTAGATGTGTGCATGAGAAGCTGCTGTTCATCTATTCCAGATGCCACCTTGTTGAGGAGAGGTGTATAAAATAAAATAAGAGCAAAAAATTACCTAACTTTTTTTCTCACCAAAAATACATGTTACCAATCTGGGACACAAGTAAGACAACAAATTCCAATACATTAACCTTCTCACCTATTATCACTTAAAAATAACAGCATTCAGCTATATTCATTCTTCTTCCTCCTCTCCATCTGGTCTACAGGACTGGAACAAGCCCAAATTCCTCATACGATGAAATTCTGCTTCTGCATCGTAGTCCCTGGAATTATAATATACAATGCAATATAACTAAAAAAATTGAATTGGGTAACACAGATGATACTGTGTGCAACTTTCTTTAGAAAACACTCTCCCCAACAAAAGTAGTCTTTCCTACCAACCTACCAAAAACAATCATAAACAAATCTACAATTTACAAGCAGTTTTACAACTGTACTAAGGTGTCAAAAAATGTTATGAAATATTATGCAAGTGAAAAAATCCTGTATAAATTTAAAGCAACGAGTTCTTAAACCACTTAACTATCCTGGTGCTTTTTCCATTCTCTGCACCATATACCCAAACCCTAAGATATAAAGACTAACAGTATGTTTTTGCAAATATATGGTCCCAATAAGCAGCCATGTCAGCTTTAAATAATGAAAAATAAGTAGCATTCTGCATTTGCTTAATCTGTCTTGCATATCTTAGAATCTACTTGTAATTTTTGTTATTCCCCAATATAATGCCTCATTTTCATTGTTATGGTAAAATCCTTCCAAGACCAGCATCATGTGAAAAGCAAAAGCCCTTGCTCAACAGAAAAATGTCCTTCCTTGAGATCAATCCCAATACAGTGCACAGGATTTCAAAACCATATTTCAAACACTGGGTTATATGATACATAATGCTAAGCTAAACATAAACACTAAAAGATTACTTAGCTATGTTACCTAATTCTAAACAAAACATTTAATAGCCATGATACATAATGTTAAACTATTAAAACATAAATCAAACTTTATAACTCACTTGTAAAAGTCAGCATAGCGTTGCATCCTGGGGTACTGAACGAAAACTTTCCAAGCAGCACCAGCAAGAATGCTTAGACCAATTGCAATAGTGATATGCTTCTTAATCTGGGCTCTCAGGAGGCCCCTCATTACAGGTTTGGTAAGGCTCATTGTGGCAATGTGCTGAAATAAAGTAAGTACAAGACTCTTTGAACACAACCTGTGAAAGAAATATCTGTTAGCTACAGGAAGTAAACTTGAAATCTGAGAATCTAAGCAAACTGACTTCCTACTGATTTTTTTTCTAATCTGAACTTCTAAACATCTAAGGAATCATGTAATGATCATTCCAATTTGGAAACTGATCCCATGTCACTATAAAACAACACTGTCACAATCCACACATTCTAAGAAACTATATATGAGCTTAATATTTACAAAGTTGAAATCTCACTCTCCACCCTTTTTCAGAAACACTCCACAAGCAAAATCAAGGAATATAGCATATGAACCACCATGTGTGGAAGAAAAAACTCAAACTCTAAATCCTAGAAAGGAGAGAAAGATACACAATCTATGCATGAAAGCCTGCAGCTATCAAACATGCTGTGATTGGATTATAAGTGCCTTGATCTGAAAGAAAGTTATAAAGTCTACAATAATTTCAAAGAGTACACCAAGACAATGTAAAACAAAAATGCATGTGAGCCAAATAAAAAACATGAACAGATTATTCAGTGCACTAACAAGCAAAATAATTTGCCAGCATTGAATACGTACAAAATAATTTACAAGAAAATTATATGAATGGATGAAAATATTCCCAAATGAATCAAGGGTTGACATATGCGATGTGCAGATTGGCAGAAAAAAATAATAATTAAGTAGGACTTGAGTGCTGAGTGTTTGCCCTGCCTATTGGCAAAATGTCTTTGACATTGGCAGCTATTCTCATATCCACACATAATATGCTTGAATGAATACTGCAATCCTAGAACCCTATAATAGGATGTGGAAATTAACTGTGTCCACTGAACATAACCATTGGTCATAAAGTGTGGTGGTGTGTGTGTCTTTAGGCAGAAAAGTGCAGAGTTAATAAGTAGTAAGTGTTCAACATGGAAGATACATTTTATGCATGTACAGTCTTGGGATATGATGAATTATTGTCTGTTTGTTGAAGAAACTGGTAGTGCCTAGTGCACAGATGAAAAACTGTCCTTGATGTTTGTCTGTGGTGTGCAGTTTCTGATGGGTGTGTGTCTGGTGGAATGGAATTCAAAACTAGACAGGGAGAGAGCCTGCTGTATGAGTTTACTAGGTCACTTTGGTGCAAATATGTTTTGCCAGTTTGGTGTTTGCTGAAGGTGAAAAGATCAGAGAAATGGGCTGGCACAGAGAGGAGGCAGCAGTGACCTTTTCATTTCAGTGTGAAGGATGGCTCAGATGGGAGGGGTTCCATTCTGTTGGACAGAACTGAGGAGAGTATTATATGGTAGGAGTGAGTTGGAAATATTGTTTCACAATGCTGGTGGTGAATGTCTAAGATTGTTAAGCACCTAGTGACTTAAACATTTTGTGTGGTTTTTTATTTTATGTTTGCTATGGAAAAATTGGGTAACCTGGTACGTGAGGCATTGTCTAAAGTGGATATTTTTTTAAAAAAAGATGATGAGGGATTCTTTTTCATTTGTAAATGACCCAGAGGGAATCTTTCTCATTTGTAAAGAAAACCAAAGGATTCTTTGTCTTGTCTAAAACTGGGAACAGCAAGTGTTTTCAGGGAATTTAGGTTGGTTAATACTATGGTGAAGCAAACGCACACACACTGGAGGAAGTTTCAAAATAATAAAAATAATCTTAAGTCTGTTCTTAAGATTAACTAAGAAGCATAATTTTCTGATTAACATGACATACAGCTCAACTTGTTGAATTATTGTCTGAGCATTAACTTAAACTGTACCAATGCCAAGCATGAGATGTTTTGAGGCACACCAAAAATTTAGGCTGTATTGTCTGACGTGTGGGATACCAGTATAAGTATTAATGGCAACATATTTTGCCTTGAGAGGAGAAGTGGACATTCAAGAATTGTTTCTCATATTTGGTCAATTGCTTACTCTTAAGGACATCAACCATCTTCTACAGATTACAACTTATGTTGATGACTGTGATGCAGGGAGTGAGTTTAATACGATCCATGACTGATGCTTACTTAGGTCTGTGTTTTGTCGAGTAGTAGCAGCTAATCAAAGTGAGGGGAGAAAGCCCCTGAGAATGTTGAGATAAGAGCCACTCACATGGAACCATTGCTGAAACACTTATTATAAAGAGAAATATTAAACTGACATTAAGAAGAGTGAGAGGGAATATGATTAAAAGTCTTATAAGAAGTTATTAGGAGTATCATATGACTTGGACATCCCTAATATGTTGGAACTAGAGTCAGTTTGTGCAGAGAGAGCAAATCCGAGTTCACTGTATGAGGTTATTCAGCACTGGAATAATCGTCTCAGAGTAAACGTCTTCAGTGTCAGGGTGGTAAAGGTGCGGTATAATAAACCAAAATCACAGCCTCAGTAAAATACATGGCAGAACAATTGAGATACGGACATATGTATGACAAATGACTGTGCAACACAATATACAAGATGTAATGGTTCGTGAGTGTCACAGGTATGAAAAATAAAGCTAGGTATTTATCATGTGTGGTGCCTGTATTATACTTGATATGCTTTCCTCTTATGATATATCTATGCAATCTAACAATGAATTTTGCCAAAACAATCTTGCACATCCGTAGGTTAAAAATCGCCTTAATGAATGCTGGGGCGGAGACTGGATACCTCACAGCTTACACTGCTAGCACCAGGATTTCTTGCAAAACTATTCAAACACGACCATCAAGGCTTAAAAGCCTGCGTCAATATAAGGAATACAGCAATGCTTTATCGAATCTGAATAACAATGAATCTGCATGTTTGTAAAGAAAAAATTCTTGCAAAATCGATAAGGCTCTCACGACGTTTGACCTCCTAATGACCTAAAAGTACAAAATAAGGCATTATCACAATTTCGGACATCCAGCAAATTCCTGGGGCTTGGTTAATTTCCTTAGAATTGGATTGACTGATATTGTCTTTCCAATGGTTTCTGATCTCTTTGGAACGAATAGGAGTTTCATTTATAAGGCAAATAACTTTTATTATTTTCCCCACCCAAAAACCCAAGTTCCCAAATGGATGTCCGAAACGCTAGTATTATCCAGACCATTATGATTCTTCATTACTTGATGGAACCTTTACAATCAGCTGGTTTTATCCACTCGATAACCGGTTTCCATTGACCCTCAACTTACGCACACTATTAACTTTTTCTCTATCCGTAACCAACCTAACAGTCACTCATATGCTGAAAACTTATAATCTTTGATAAAAGCAATGCGTATGCCTTATATAAAATAAAATCCATAGGTTCCATTCAGCAACTCACTTTCGTCAGCGTTTATCCACAGAAATGGCGAAACAACAAGCACCTACGAACCCTGGCGGTGGATTTCTGTACTACTGACCTGTGCAGCAGCAGCAGCAGCAGCAGCAGCAGCCCGCCAAACTCAAAATTCCAGTTACCTTCAACAATTTTGTCTTGTGTATTATTCAGTATTAATGATTTTCATAATTTTGCGCTACAGCAGGTCTCATAAAGAACGTGATCATGAAATGTTTTTGTACAGACTTGCTAAATATTCATTAAGACTGGTAAATTTCATTTACAAAATTCTGACGGAAGAAGATTGTTGTATAGAAAAAGATGGTACATTTTTTTACTAACAAATCATAATCTGTGATTGCACAGTACTCTTGGTATTTTACTAATTATTTAAAACTATTATATGAGATGGTATGGACCTGAAACCAATATTTATGGGTATCAGGTGCATAAAACACCTGTGTCTGCAACCTGTCAAAAAACTTTCTAAAAAAAAAAGATAATCATCTAAAGAGCTACAAACATAGCGAATCAGTATGTCTTAATATAGAATGCCATTATTCTAAAACTTTTATAGTTTTTTTACACATTTTAAAGCTTATTCTATGTTATATTGTTGTCTTGAAACCTAGGCCAAAGTTTTCACTTCAGCCAATGAGATATCACTTTACTCATAATGTCAACCAATCAACAACTGTCTTTCTAGAGACCTCCCCCCCTGAAGGGCTCCGTCTGTTTCTGCATATTTACAAATGTGTAGTAATGTGGTATACTAGACCAAAACTTTACATTTCAGAGATATTCTGTGTGATAGCTAATACTTTACTTCATATCTTAGTGTAGAGGGTGCCTTTGCCTTTCGTCTTTTCATTAGATTTAACATAATATTAATTGTCAGGAAAGGGACAGAACATCGGGCACCTTCCCATCAGGCCTCAGATTGATCAGCGCATGCGTAAACAAGACATTGCAAATGGCGGCGAATGTTATTGTTTAATGGAGTCTGTAATATTTCACAATCATGCTTGGATTTACCTCTATAACAGGTAAGATGCGTCGAACTGGTGGTGTAAGAAAGCAAGTTTAATATCTCAAGAACAGAATGCAGTGTAAATGGACGGTTAAAAGTGGAAAGTGAGCGGGAAAATCATTTTTCACAAAATGGTGTATGGAGCGAGTGACGTTCGCTTGACCATCGCTAAGACGAAACTCTTAGCGTTCTTCCTGAAATAATTTGCCAACACTTGGCCAAATCAGTGAAAACTATATTTAACTGTGATGTTCGGATATATGTGATCCTTACCATTAGAAAGTGAAGTGAGAGATATGATAATGGGGAGAAAGAAAAGTGTCTGAAAATACGGTGGTATCGGTGGCTTGGCAGGACCGTCCGTTTGTTGTTGTGGGCTGCGGCCTTCTGCAGTTCTCCACCATCAGGATTTACGCAGTATTTGCCCTTCCCTGGACACGCCTACTTCGCCAATGGTTTGTAAAAACAATAGGACTGTTTTAGTTTGAGTCTGTTAAAATGATGAATTGTAACTACTTTTAATTTGTAATTTTTTGGGTGATTAGTATCGAGAGTGGCTAGAGATATTCAGCGTCCGCTGGCCGTCGCTCACGTCTTGCTACGCTATGAACATATTTTAACCCAGGTTTTAGAGAGGTCATTTCTGATTAGGTACATGTCTGCACATGAGTATCTTCTTGGACGAGGGTATATACTTTTAGACGCTTGTGGAAGTTGGATATATAAGACTGATTTGCCCTATCATGGGATGTCACGTCTATACACAGTAAGGAAATTGTCATTACTGGTGATTCCTATATAGCCCTCTCTTGGCTGAAAAATAATAATTAAAGTGAGTAGTGAATGCGGCTTTTAAAACTGCAAGTAAATGGCATTAATTAGGCAGAAGTTTAGTCCTGTATTGACTTAAGGTTTGCATATTGAATCATTTTGCTGTGCAGTGCTGATGTAGTGTTTAGAGAAAACAAGTTTTAGAGCGTGATTTAATTCATTTTGTTGTAAAACATTTAACATGTAATATGGGTAATGCACATTGGGGAATATATTGGGTTCATTAATGTAAAAGCAGGTTAAACTCTTGTAAGCAAATCAACAGAACCTATGAACAACTCACTAAATAGTAGAAATATGTGATTGAAATGTACAAACATAAGATAGGTATGCTGCTTGTGATTATATGGATGCTCATCCTGTCATCTGTTTGTTTACATTTGGCAGCAGTTGTTCAAAGCTCACTCATGGTAATTTCTAAGTACCTCATTGCTATTAGTTTGGTATATTGACTGATCTTGTTTAGCACTATTAGTGTTGTGTTTAGAGGTGTTTTAGATCTCTGAAATATGCTGAAAAATACTTGATAAAGTGTATGGTATCCAAATTGCCAGTATTCTACTCAAATGAATTAGAACAAATTCTCAATTTAAAAAAAAATGGATAGCCATAAGACATTTATTTTACTTAAGTGCTTTCACCAGATTGGTATCCTTGAATGCTGATATGGACAGTAGAAAACGTATTCGTGATATGATCATATGAAATAATATAGCTTGCAAGAGACAAGTGTTATAGGTATCAACTTACACATGAGAAATGATAAACATGTGGAAGTGAATTGGTTAGATCTCTAGTGGTAAGCATTACACAACCTGGTTTTGACAATACTTCTCAGATGGTGTTGCCCCCTCTTCATTCATTTTGTGCTTTGATGCATTTGCTTTTTTTTTTTCCCACATAACTCTATTGTTATTTGCTGCTGAAATATAGTAGAATGATAATGAATGATGGATAACCTGTTTATTTACTTATCTTCAGTACTTACACACATACACATTATGAAAGAAAAAGCAGATAAAATCTACAAGTTAGATAATAACAGGATTCCTGGCCCTCTCATATAATTAGTGACTCATTGAATGATGATGACATAATGATTCATGAATTTATAATTCACCAATTCATCGTAGTCATTGCAGTACATAGGTACTGTGTAAATTATTTATTGGCCCTGCTTCTCCATCACTGACTGCACTTACAAAAGTCAGGGAAAAAGACATACAGTAAATGTAGTTCAGAACAGTGCCCACATTATTTTTAATGCACCCAGTTGTTCAGACTGATGCTCTACATTATTAGGATGTGAATTACTCTCTGATAAAGAGGTTTAATGATACTGTGGATTAAGGATTGATGATATACATTATTATTATTATTATTATTATTAATGTTATTTTTAATATTATTATTATTTGTGTAACCCCATTGACCAGATGTATAACCCCAGGTGATCCTGCAGCTTGGAGGATGCACCAAATGTAGCAGGGACATGATATAATATTTAGGAGTGAGAATTTGAACTAGAATGTACTCCTTTTCATCCTCGAACAAAGACACAGCCTCACTGAAGGTGACGTTTATTAGCAGCATAACCACATCCAAGTGGAGTCTGGTACCACAAGGGTTTCTCATGCCTGTTCCAACTGAAATCCCCTCATGGGGGTGGCCATGGCTATTGTCTCCATCACTAGTGAACTCCAGTGCTGCTTCTCAGCCTTTTAGTGCCTCACCCTTAACAGGTCAGTGGCAGAGGGCAACTCTAGTGCAGTGTTTGCAGAGGCTCCTACTTAATGTTCCAAATGAATACGACTACCTAATGCTCCTACCTACTACTTCTTCCTAATATTTCAACCTAATGCTCCTGCCTAAATGTTCTTGCCTACTACTTCAATCTGCTGCTCCTGCATTTTGCCAAAAGGCATGGCTTGCGCTTAGTGCTCGCCACAGGAAAATCAGAATTACCAAGAATGAGCTGTGTGAGTTAAGTGTTGTCAAGTGTTATGTATGACAAGGAGAGATTGTATGCTTTTAGGACAGAGTGACAATAGTCCACATGTGAGTGAAGCAGAAGGAAAAGACAGCCATTATATATATATATATATATATATATATATATATATATATTCACACTTGATCACCATTTCCTATATTAGTGAGGTAGCACCAAGAACAGACGAAGAAAGGCCACATCTTTTCACATCAGTTCTCCAATTGTCCTGTGTAATGCACTGAAACCACAGCTCCCTACCCACAACCAAGCCCAACAGACCTTTCCATGGTTTACCCTGGTTGCTTCAAATGCTTTGGTATGTCAACCCCCGTATACATACCACATTGTTCCAGTTCACTCTATCCTATGCATGCTTTTCACCATCTTGTATGTTCAGGCCCTGATCACTCAATATCTTTTTCATTCCAACCTTCCATCTCCAATTTGGTCTCCCCATTCTTCATTCTTTTACTTCTGACACATATCCTCTTTGTCAACCTTTTCTTGTATCTTTTCTCTATATGTCCAGACCATTTCAGCACACCTTCATTAGTTCTTAACCACACACATTTTATTACCACACCTCTTTCTTACCGTTTCATTCCAGACTCTTATCAAACCCCTTCATACCACATGTTGTGCTTACACATTTCATTTCCAACACATCCACCTTCCTTTTCCATGCTTTGCATCCATATAGAATTGTTGGGATGACTTTACCTTCAAACAAACCCATTTTTACCCTCCCAAATAATGTTCTCACATTTCACACATATTTTACACTCCCAGAACCTTTGCCACTCAATGACTCTGATCCACTACCATGGTTCAGTTTGCTGTCAGGTCCACTGCCAGATATCTAAAACACTTCGCTTCCTCCAAGTTTTCTCCATCCAAACTTACACCAATCTCTCAATCCAGCTAAGCCAGATAACCTTGCATTTATTCACATTTTCTCTCAACTTCCTCCTTTCACACACTTCCAAATTCAGTTATCAACTTCTGTTGTTTATCACTTAAATCTGCCACTAGTACTGAATCATCAGCAAGCAACAACTGACTCACTTTCCAGGCCCTCTCATTCCCCACGAACTGGATATTAACCCCTCTCTCAAAGATTCCACAGAAACCTTCATCACCCCATTCATAAACAAGTTGAACAACTGTGGTGACTACTCCCTTGCCACTTACTAAACTTCACTGGAACCATTCACTGTCCTCTCTTCTTGTACGCATCCCTTACTCCCTTGATAAAATCTCACTGCTTCTAGCAACTTTCCTCCTGGGCCATATATATATATATATATATATATATATATATATATATATATATATATATATATA
>JAYMFT010391943.1:0-19611 GCA_038088735.1 Panulirus argus
GAACTCTCTACCTTCTCATGTCTTTCCCAATAACTATGACCTGGCTCATTTCAAGAGATGTTTTTCACTTTCTCAAAGATTTGTAAATACTTTCCCTGTCTGTTTTTCCCAATTTCTCAACTCTCTTCATATTTCAATTAGGGCCCAGCCTTGATGAGGACTTTTGTCCGTGACTGGAGCCTTTTTAGGGGGGGGGGGGGAATCCAGGTATCTAAAATGCTAATCCCTTCAGGTTCTCTCCATTCAAACTAACATTCCAGCCCATCTACTTACCTTGCTAATTCTAACAAATACTTTTATTCACATTTACTTTCAACTCTCTCCTCTCACACTCTCCCAAACTTAAACTCTAGCTTCTGCAGTTTCTCATTTAAGGCTGCCACCTGAGCTGTGTCATCTGCAAATAACAAGTGACTCATCTCCTACACATTTACCCCAACAGACTACAGTTCCATTCCTTTCTCCAAAACCTTGAATTTACCTGCCTCACAGCCACAGGACATCACACAACCTTGCTGTGTAGACCCATCTTCACCTAGAACCACTCACCCACCTCTCTTCCCACTCACACACAGACATCTCTTTACAAAAACTCCATACTGCTTCTGGTAGTTTAACTTTCATTTCTAATACCTTCCATAATGCATCCACATCAACCCTATCACTGGCTTTCTCCTAATCCATAAATGTCACATACAAAATCTTCTCTTCATTTAAGTATTTCTCACACAGGTTGTTCATCGGACACACCTGGTCCATAGATCCTCTACTACTCCTGAAACCATACTGACCCTACCTAATCTGATGATCTGTGCATGTCACCATTCTGCCATACAACTTACTAGATATACCAAGCAAACTTATGTATCTGTAATTTGAATATTCAATTCTATTTACCATGCCTATATACAACAGCACCAATTAGGCATTCTGCTACTCCTCAGAAACATCGCCTTTTTATCGTTATCATCATCATCTTGCCCCAAGGACCCTTTTTCCAGGGGGCCCAGTAGCTTTGAGGCTGTGCTGCAAACTGTACCAAGGAAAGGATGGACTCTTTCAAAGTAAGAAGTTCTTCAACCAGGTAGTTCTCTGATGATACAACCTCACCAAAGGTGACTTTTCACTTCCAAGGCATAACTTGGTAATGCCTGACATCTCAGCTTACGCCAAACACACACTGAAAAAATCCTAACCAACCAATTAATAGCACCATCACCCTTCTTTCTTGAGAAATTCAACTGCAATCCCATCCATCTCTGCAACTTTGCCACACTTCATCATATTCAAAGTTTTCACCACCTCTTTCCTTTCCACCAAGCCAATTACCAATGCCCTACTGCTCTGCATACCTCCATGTCTGAAACATCCCACAACTACACCCCAACCATCTAACACATTCA
This sequence comes from Panulirus argus, assembly GCA_038088735.1. Lineage (NCBI taxonomy): Eukaryota > Metazoa > Arthropoda > Malacostraca > Decapoda > Palinuridae > Panulirus > Panulirus argus. The sequence continues at coordinate 1,404 of JAYMFT010391943.1, forward strand.
ACTGTCCTTAATGATACTCTTTACCAATTCTTTGCCAATGACTATTTACCAATCTGCTCCCCTCACTAATATTACCATTTGTTCTCTTGTTCTCCTCACAGCAATACTGGAGTGAGGATCAAGCATTAATAATGGTGATTTGAATGTAAGAATGAGTGCTGTGGCCATTCAGGATGAAAAATGATGAATAGGTTATGGAACTGCGTGCAGAAAAAGGACTGGTGATTGGACATGCTTGGTTTAAAACGAGGAACATATAACATCAGAGCTGGCACTACTGGATTATGTCTTAACTGATAGGCATGCTTTAAAGACACCCTTGGATAAAAATGTGGAATATCTAATCACATATTGGTGGAGGTGAGGGTGAAAGTTTGTAGAAACTTTATGAGAAGAGGAAAAATATATGGGTGAGAAGGTGTTGAAAGTGGATGAACCAAGAAAAGAGGCTTGTGTGAGGAGATACCACGAAAGATTGGGTGAAGAATAATAAACGATGAGGGTATAAGGAAACAGGGAAAGGGGTAAAGGGTGGGGGGGGATATGGGGAAACAGTCCTTACATGTGTTGGAAAAGTGTGTAATGTTGACTTTCCCTGGGTCCTGTAGCTCTTTACCAGGTATGCTCAACAAACTTGTAACTTCTCTTTATACCACTTGCCTTTTTTAAAAAGGCACTATACATGCATTCTGCCAATCCTCAGGCACCTCATCATGATCCATACATAAACTGAAAATCCTTACCAACCAATTAATAAACATGGCCACCCCCTTTCTTAATAAACTTAACTACACAATACCATCCAATCCAGCTGCCTTGCCACATTTCATATTATGTAAGGCTTTCACCAACTCTTCTCTCCTCACCAAACCAATCTCCATGACTCTCTCACTGGCATATCACCCTGACCCAAACACCCTACATCTGCTGCCCTATCATCAAAGACATTCAAGAAACCTTCAAAATATTCACAGTATCTCCTCCTCACTTTATCTCTACCAGTAACCACTTCCCCTCTTCTCTTATTATTACTAATTGAAGTAGCTTTTAATGTTTTCTGTCATGCTTGGACAAGCATAAACTAAATACTTACTCCTTTTCAAATGTAGATATTGTCACTATCTTTTGTTATTATTTTCTTTTATAAGCAATGGAACTGTTTAAAAGTTTTAATTTTATTTTTTTTTTATCTAAGATAGCACTAATGCCTAATGCATTATTCAAACCATACAAATAATTAAATATTCTAAAATATATTTGTACTATCATCCAATGCATTATCAAGATTCTATGCCTACCTTTCCCAATGAAGTGAAGTTACAGATGCCAACATCATTATCGCAAGAAAAAAATACCATATCTTCATGTATCTTGGCTCTGACCGTTTCTGATGACCAAAGTTCTTGTAGTTGCAAACCTGAATCATTCCACAGTTTGACACAGCCATAAAGTGTCTGCAAGGAAGTTAGGAATAAATACCTCCATAAACAATACTGCTAACATGTTTGTAATAAAAATGAAGTACTTAGGACAGATTTTTCACATTTCCAAATTTGCTAACATGTCATAAGCTTCATTAACAAACCAAAAAAAATCATATGAACAGGTTTTCTTCAGATTATCTCAGCAAAGAAAACCTATCAATGACTTATAATTATATCTATATACTTATGTGAGTAGGATTTTTATTACATTCATTGCAATGTGCTGTACTAAGACAAACCAATTTTTTCCATAACCAAGAGCTGTGTGAATTATAAAGTTTGTCACCAGAGATGTGGACACACACTAAAACACTATACTTTTTTAAAATATTTTTGGAACAGGTCCAAACTCTGTAAGAAATAACACATCACCTTATTATCAATAGCAAAATAATTGAGAGGGCCTGGGAAGTGAGTCAGCAGTTGCTTGCTGATGATACAGCACTGGTAGAAGAAGACTGGTGACTGAATTTGGAAAAGTGTGCGAAAGGAAGAATGCAAGAGTATTTGTGAATAAAAGCAAGGTTATTAGATTTAGCAGGATTGAGGGACAAGTTAGCTGGGTGTGAGTTTGAATAGAGAAAACTTGGAGGAAGTGAAGTGTTTTAGATGCATAAGAGTAGACATAGCAGTGCATGGAACCATGGAAGCAGATGCAAGTCATTGGGTGGATGAAGGGGCAAACCTTCTGGGAGCACTGAAGAAAGTGTGGAAATAGAAAATGTTATCTGGGAAGGAAAAAATGGGTATGTTTGAAGCTATAGCAGTCTGAATAATACCATATAGATGCGAGGCATGGGCAACAGATAAGGATGAGTGGAGGTGGGTGGATGTGATGGAAATTAAATGCCTGAGGACAATGTGTGAAGTGGTTTGACTGAGTAAGCAATGAAAGTGTTAAGAGAGGCATGTAAAGATAAAATGAGTGAGGTTGAGAGAGCTGAAGAGGGTATGCTGAAATGGCTTAGACATATGGATAGAACGAGTGAGAAGTGGAGAGAACAAGGAGAATGGGCAGACCATATTGGAGATGGAAGGATGGAGTGAAAAAGATTTTAAGCTATCAGGGCCTGAGCATGCAACAGGGTGGAAGGTATTGAGTAAACTGAAATGATGTGGTATACTGGAGTCGACGTGCTGTCAATGGACTGAACCAGGGCATGTGAAGCATCCGAGGTAAACCATGGAAAGTTCTGTGGGGCATGGTTGTGGATAGGAAGCTGTGGTTTCGGTGCATTACACATGACAGCTACAGAATAAATGTGAGTGAATGCAGCATTTCTTTGCCTCTTCCTGGCACTATCTCACTAACACGGGAAATGGTGATCAAGTATGAATAAACGATAACTAAAATTCTAAAACTATATCCCCATTTTGCAACTAGCAGATAAATCTACTGCATGAATCTCTGTAAGCTTGTAATGAACCAACTCTGTATTATCTATGTCACATTCATCTGCCCACTAGGGCCTGTCAAACATCCTCTGTGACATCTGCAATCCTTTTGGATTACTGCTTAGATGATATGTATTATGTACACATTGAACTTGCTCTAACAGCAGCAAAGACTAAAAAATCTGTTAAACATTAAAAAAGGCAAACTATGACTAATACAACTTCCAATACATCTATTAACTTATCATCCTTATTTCAATCCTAAAATCTCCAGTTTCCTTTCCAGGCCAGTATGACCTAGTCTTTATGATCTAATCTAGAATTTCTAGTTCTATAAAAAATGGCATTGTGCTTACAGAATGATAGATATTCATAAACTAAAAAAACTATATAAAACAAAATTAGGCAACATAATATCAATGTTACAACACTACTGCTATCATAGATAGAAGTGGTCAGTGCTGTTGCCATGCAAGTGTACAATTTGTTCTAACCCTATAAACTGATGGTATGATTATAATTCTGCTTTTATTCCATTATAATCAATTATACACATATAAATTGTCTACCGTTAAGACAACTATTTCTTCTTTGTATGGAAAATTAAGGGGAATTTGCAGCTTTGGAGGCAACATCTTCATCTCTCTCTCTTTCTTATTTCTAAGGGGTAAATGAATGTGTTATGTTCTCTGATTGCATTTGGCAACCATATGCATCCCCTGTGCCCCTACCCATAACTTTTCCTCCAAACTTTGGCAGGAAAATCAGTCAATAAATAAATGGGAGGAAAAGGTCAAGGGTTGATATCATTCTAACTAAACACATTAGAAGAAATAATAACACTGTACTTACCCTTTGCTCTTGAATGAGTAGTCAACAATTCTTGATGTTTTCTGTATGGTGTGCAAGCTTGCCATTTGTTGAACTTTCATCTGCTGGACCGATGAAGGGTTCCCTTTGGGAAGACCCAACCTTCGTATGACATGATGAATATTACCGAGCTCATTGTTACGAGCAAGAAGTGGCAAGGCCTGAAGCAAAGTCCCACTCATTAGGCTCTGGGCTGAGCTACCTGGAAAGGTATCAGCATATATATATAAACAGCCAAAAAAATTCATAATCAATTAATGCAAACTTACAACAGGAAGATACATAAACTAAATTCATCCACAGTGCCCATTAATGAAGTAGGTTACATGATAAAAATGAAATAAAACCATGATAACTGTGAATTCACCACCAACGAGAAAGCCATTGGTTTCCCTTTCCTCTTTATACCCTCCTTGAAAGACAAGAAACTGAATCAGCAAGGTTATGGGGCCATTGAGGGTCCCTCTTAAATGCCCAAATTTCAATAACAGCCATCTCCAGCTTAGGTAGCAATGAAGTACTGCTGTTACATAATTTTGTTTTCATAAGTGCCCACAAGTTTTCTATTGGGTTCAAATCCCATGATTTCCCAGGCCAGCCACTGAAAAACTCCAATGCACAGTCCTTAAGCCAATCTGTGACTAGATTAGTAGTGTGGCAGGGAGCCCCATCCTGCATGAACACTTCAGCCTTTTACATTTTGAACAAATTCAGAAGATGATCGCACAGTAGCTCGAGGAAACTGTATGTGTTCTTAGTTTCATTCTTTGGTGACACTGCAAGGTCCTGAACATCACAATAACTGAAACAGTCCCATACCATAAGTGAAGCAAGGAACTTTTCGGTACTTGCAATGTACTGATGGTCAAATGGATCACAGTCTGGTTGCCCATGCACAGCTTCATCATGAGTCTACCTAAAGGGATGAATTACCTTAACAGTTGCCCCTACCTACATTTCGATAGCTGACATTTAAACCGGTCTGAATTAACCCGATAAATTTTGTCTATTATAGGAAGAGCAGAGTACCTTTTTAATGGCGGTAATGATGGTATCGGTATAAACAACAGAACTTCCCTGATGAAGCAAAATGACAATTTACGTCACTTACTGTGTCCAGAAATAAATGTTTTTTCAAGCAATGGCAAATTGGTAATAACCTCTGCCATTAAAATAATTCTCAACGAACCTTTGGATGATTTACTTTCACTGTTTACTACAAGCAACGGTCTATGTGCACGTATGGATTCAATAATTATATCTAATGACAATCAACAAATGTATATTTAGCCTTACCTCGTCCACTGCCTTAGGTCCTGGGCAGAAATGGCGATCAATGTTTTGGTAGAAACCTTAGTTCGAAAGTATTCACACAAAGACAATGATGCACAGTAACGCATTGAATGATGATAAGGTAGAACTATATTTTTCATAATGTTCTTTTATCTATTAATTCTAATAAGAATTCTTAATTCACATCATATGGATATCATTTACAAGAAATTTTGATTTATACAGTTGAAGTCACAGTCAAATTAGACGACCGAATGAGTTACACATTCAATTCCAAGTATGATTATAAACTGATCATACTCATTGTAAAAATGTATGAAAGTTTCTTCCAAGATTTAAGATAATATTATGCTAAATGGAAATTGTATATTGTTATTGCTTACCGGAATAAGGTATACGTTGAGAGAGACGTGACATTTCCCGCGCTCGGCGAAGTCGTTGGGTCTTGCTGAGCGAGTTAGCCGACTTCTCCGTCAATATTATCGGCTAGTTGACATTGGAATTTAGTTTAGCTACTGCGAAAGTCAAGTGGAAACCATGCTGACTTCAAACCTCACACCAGCGGAGGTAAACTATATCTGTATACTTGTTTTTGCTGTGGCCTTACGTCCCGTCTGTTGTCTAACGGATATCATGTGTATTTCTCCTAAAATAGGAGCAGTCTAAGCATATCTGTACTTAAAACGAGACTGAGAGGGCAGAGAAACACTCCTTAAACAATAACGTTGACTGTAATAGATTATGTTAGGACACGGCGTGAAATGTTGTTTGAAGCTGACCATCAGGCGGGAGACGGCGTGGCTGCAGGAACCGCTGGGATACCCAAGGTACAAAGGTTATAATATCCGAACAGTATATGAGTCGAGGATCCTTGCCCATATACGATCATGTAGTTATTCTAGAGAACATTTTCAAGCTTCTACCTTCGCTTTGACTGCTTGTCCTGAGTTGTCCCGCCTCCGGACCCCGGACCAGTCGCTGTCCGATACTTTCCCGCTCAGCGCGCCATGTTGTGTATTCTCTTGCTGTACAGTAGCTCTAGTTTGCTGTTTGTAAACTGAAAAAACTTATGTATTCCCTGTAGCTGTGCAGAGTGATTCATTATTTACAAGCATTTTAGCTTGCATGACCCAGCAGTAACTCTAGATTTTTCTTAGTTTGCTGTGACCTGCGCCAGCCAGTTCAATTGTGTACCGTGAGGCCTTGCCTTTCAATGGCCGCTCCCACTGTCTTTATTTATCATTTGCCATCTTCTCCCTTACCTATTTCTCCAAAGCTTATATGTCAGATCTTCTGTAGCTGTGTAAGTTTTCTTTTCAAAGCGCAGTTCTGTTATTTGATTTTGGTTGGCCGTCTATGGTTGCTATAATTTTGTTTTCATTCGATTATCGTCACAGTACACTAAAAGATAAATCTTATGTAAATTTTCCACTTCGGTTCCACAGCACTTTCTAGTTATGTCTTCTGAGCATCTATTCCTCTACTTTAAAGGTAGGTATATGTTATAATAGGTTATTTGTGCTTCAGAACATGATTATGGATGATAGTCTGTTGTATAATTTTACTTCAACATTTATGTCTTTCTTTCATTTTCGTGGAATTTCCAGATTTTTTTCTGCATTTGTATCTTTCTTCCAATTTCTGTGAATTTCCGGACTTATCGGTTCCATCTCGCTTCTCCGTTTTTGGGTATCTTTCCTTTTCTTCGTTTTCTTCCTTGTTTAATTCATAGACTAGTGTACTCTGATTATGCCCTTCGAGGATAGTTGCATGTTTTTCTTATCCATTTATATTTTTTCGCTCATTCTTCTTTTTTGTAATATTCTTTTTTTCAATACATCATTACCGTTTTCCTTTGCAGTATATTGTACTGACATGTGGCTGTCTGTAATCCTTGCTTCCGTTCTGGAGGCTCCTATTTCACGTAGTGGAAATTAGTCATTGGTTAAAAGTTCTGTTTTCTCTAATTCTGAGAAAATAGTTACTGGTTCCTGGTTCTGTATTCTTCGAAAATGAGAAAACAGTCACTGGTTCTCTGCTTACGCTAATTGAAAAGTTAAGTATTGGTTACTGATTTTGGATTTGCACATTTTACAAGATAATCCCATCTTACCCACAATATTTCAAATTAGTGACTTGCTAGTAACATTTTTCACGCGTATTGTAGAGAAAACATCTGACCCCACCTTTGTCATCTACTAGACAGAATACACCCAAGTATACTTTGACCTAATTAGACCACAGAAAATACAAAAGTCGTCTTGAAAATCTGTAACAGGTCAATGCATTTTTTTTAAGTGTAATGTACAGAGCATCCAACTCCACCATTGTGTTCTACTAGTCAAAATACATCTAAATATACTTTCGTATTCTGACGTACTTACACTATAGAGAATACGGAATTCGATTTTCAAATAAGTGGCCAAAAACGTTTTCTTCGTGTACTGAGAGAACTTCTGACTGCAACACAAAATACGCCCAAATATATATTGGACTGTTAACCTACTCGCACCTCAGATAATACAGAATTCAATATTCAGAACACAAGTGGTCAGTGACATTTTCCACATGTACCATAGAGAACTTCTGATTCTGTTTGTGTCTTATACATCATAATGCAACCATATTATACTTTGTCGTACTGACCTACTTCCCACAAAAAAGAATACAAAATTCGCCTTGGAATCAGTATCTGGCCAATAAGATTTTCCACGTGTACATACAGAACTTCTTACAATATCATTATCTTTTAGTCAAAATACTACCAAATGTACTTTGGTTCACGTACTGTAAACGGCCAGGTTCAAACTAAGTCTGCGAATTCTGAGTACTGTTGGAGATCCAACCTACTGTAATGAGGGACGTTAGTAAGTTAGTAAGTCTGCGGCGCAGCGTTTGGGTATGGAGCCCGTCCGGCGGGTGGGTATCCTGGGTGGGGTCCGCGCATGGCGACTGTAACATGTCCATTACGTGTGGTGGAAATTTGCCATTTTCTGAGAAGGTATATGGCTGAGCTGTTGGGCATAGAGAGTCATGGATTCTGATATGGGGAATTCCTGGCAGTCAGCATGATGTGGATTTTTGACTAGAATCAGAGTGTTGGCGAGGACGCCCGCATTGAGGCAAAGAGATCCCCCTGGGGAGAAGGAATTTGCCAGGTGAGAGCTACCCGTTTCTGTGGAGTGACATAGAATCTTCCGAGCTGTAGCTAGACTGCGCGGATATTGTTGCTAAGCTGTTGTACCACGCGGTACCAAGGCTGGGTTCCAAAACTGAACTATACTAGGTTGATAAGGCAGATCAATATGTGGAGTTAGTGTTGGAGGAGGACTTAGAGTGTGACAAAGTGGTGCTGGTTTTAAGGGTTAATGCATAGAGAAGTTTATGGCCGAAAGGAATTAGGGTAAAAGAGTGTGGACTACTAAACTGGCTGGCACAGCAAGGTTTGGCTACACTGACCAAGTGTGTTGTGACTTGAATTAAGAAATTCACCAGATATTATGTTATTAGTGATCATCCTGCATGTGAACAATGTGAACTTTCGGAAATCTTTTATTTAGTATGAATAACGTTTCATTTAGTTTTGAAATGAAGTTGACTTTTGTGTTTATCGTTTTGTATTTGGCAGAGATTATTCATGTGATATTGTTTTTGTAAACTTTTTCCCACATATGCAGGAATTCATTTGTGATTTAGATTTTCTCAGTCAGTGAGACGGGCCTTGTGTACATTGCAATTGATGTTACTTTTGTCTGAGGGCAGTTTCACCTCATTACAGAGTTGGTATCAGTGCGCGGTTGAGCTCAGCATTTTGGGTTAATTAACATAAATGATTCCTGCTTGGGTCCACTAGTATATACAGCATGGTTTGTTATAATTATGTAGCGGGGGAACGATGATTCCTACTCCCAGGTTTCTATTTAGGGGGACAGAGATGTACATATATCGCCTGAGACTGAGGATTTCGTACTTAATTTGATTAACCAGCTGGCCCTCAATGTGGTGGAATTAGGGCAAAGGGTGTCTGGTGTTATGGGGTCCAAAGGTATTGTTCTTTCCCGGCCAGCCCCTACTATTCAGAAAGTCTGCAAGGTCAGGCAAGGCTAAGCAATTAGATGACCGAGTTCCCAGTTTCTTTGAGGAAGACTTAGGTATTCCCCTAATGTGGGGTTTCCAAGGAAGAGTGGATGTTACAGTAATACCAAGTATGTTTACTCAGTCATGAGGTGGAATTACAGAACTGTCAAAAGAGAGACGTGAGGTGTAAGGAGTTTAGAAAGTTTAGAAACTGGGTCTTGCGAGTCAGTAAACTTAACCAGATTTTGTCTACCAAACTGAGATATTCTGTCCAAATCTGAGTTTATTGAGGAATTTGTCGAGACGAGATGCAGATCGAGTGAGAGAAGGACCAAACTGAAGAATGTGAAGGAATGCAGTGTTAGGAATGTGAAGGAATGCAGTGTTGACTCAGCGTATGAGTGCATTTGGTTATTTGTGGAGAGAAATTGATAGGCACATATTTATAAAAACTTTTATTAAACACACTGCACACTTAAAAAGGCATACATTTTTCGTAAGACGTACTTTAACCTGCAAAGGTAATACATAAAACACTTAAAATATATATAGAGAGAATCAGTAAACAAAATATTCAAAGGCACATATATGACAATTTAAAAATGGCACTTATATGATTTGAAAAGAATTATGCATCACTCTGTCCTTCTCTTGGCACGGTTATACTTTTTGTGGGATGGACTGGAGCACCAAGGTACGGAACCTTGGCAGACACACCACAATCGTAACCAAGTTTAGCGAAGTCTTTCATCATCACGTTAAAAGTCGCTGTGATTTCTCCTTGGGATCTTACCCGTGTCACTGTAAGTAGAGAGAATATATCCTTTGAAAATATATACTTGTATGATGAGTGAAAAATGCATTCTAGTAAGTTTTCATAAAGGAAAAAAGGGAGTATTTTGCTGAGTGTGTTATCATGACTTGTTCACCATGCATCAACCACAAGCCCTTTAGAACACAAACAACTCCTGGATTGAGTAACTTACTTGCGAATGAACACACCTCATTTTATATTCCCTGTTCTTTAAACCTGTCTGTTTAAACCATCGAGCACAATTAGGTGCAGGTAGGTAACTAGATGCTTTCCTCTTCAGTTAAGGATTATCATGCAAGCTGGTAGAAGTTCATTTACTCTTTAAAGTTATAGACTTATTTGTACATCCACTAAAAAAAATTATTCGGCACCCTTGATTTTGATATGCCCCACAACGATCACTGGTGTGGTTGGTCCCCGTGTGTGTGTGTGTGTGTGTGTAATATGATGTTTTCATTAGCCGCTTATCGCATTTAACGGTTGATAAACGGGTGTACGTAAAATGTTAGTAAGAAAGCCTCTAAACGGTGTAACATTACCTTCTATGATGTAATCAAACCCACAGTCTGTATTTATGTGTGCATGGCAACGAACGAGTTGGAATGCCATTTCGGTTTTTCTTACTTTAGGAAATACAACGACATTAGCCCTCATCATTACAAAGCGTAGATGATAGAAAGTATGTAAACGTCCAGTAATATAAGACCATATGCACTAAAGAACACACAATATTTGAGTATGGTAATAGCGATATATCATTAAACACAGCACTAGCATGATGTGTCACGAAACTAGGTCTGATATTTGTTTGCCAAACATGATAAGATTAGCAGGTCCACGGAGGAGGGGGAGGAGAATGGTAGTGATATTGATGTGGGAGAATTTTAGTGTCAGCATAAACTTTTACCACAGGTGGTTGATTAACTAAATACAATGAAACGAATATGTTGGACACGGAACTGGTTCAGCCTGCATTGAGTTGAGCTTCGGAGCGCACGTTAGGAATCGTAATGTTTATTCCGAATCATAGCCATGCTAGATGAGATTAAGACCTTTGAGAAGACGCGCAGAGATGATCATTGCACTACACGGTGTGCGCCCCAGCATTGAGGAAATAGCTAGGCGGGTTGGCGTGTCCAAGCACGCCGGAGGCTGTGAGTGCATCCATGCCGAATAGGTTAACCTTTGTCCTAGCAACAGCAGCGGGATCTTACACTAACTACTGATAGAGTTAAAAGTAACATAACTTCTGGTGAAACGTGTTAACATTTCCTCTCAAGCAATTAACCTGCCTAGCACATGACCGGTCAGCCTTTATATCTAATAATCTGTGCCAGCAAGTCTGTCGGTAGCAAGAATAGATACTACTGTGTTGTTACTACGAAAAGGCTGTAGTGATTAATTTGTATCGTGAAACAAAACTTGGTTCAAGAAGCACAATCTGGATGTAGAGCCTCTGTAAAACGGTATACCAGTTCTAAAGCAATTATAGATAAATAAAGTAAAAACTCAAAAACCACTCTCTCCTTCATCAAATCTATTTTTACTACCAGAAAAGAAAGCTTCTAAAACGTTTTTTAGCTTGTTCTATAATTTTTTTTGCTATTTCTCCAATATATTCCTTCAAAAGCTGACTCAGGGTTTGGCATCTTAATATTCGAGTAAGAATCACAAAAAATTTCTTCAAGCATGTTAAATGCCTATCTGTCAAGCTTTCAAATATCGAAATATCTTGAAGGTGACTCTAACTAACTGAAATAATTGCAAGTGGTTCTCACAGAACTGGTGGCACTGGACTGTTTAGTCTGAAAACCTGAGAGGTCTTCTTTCTGCAGTATTGTAAGAGAAACTATAGCCTTAAATGCAGTCTTATAAGACCTTCACGAGAACCATCCTGCAAACCCTTCATTATAATAAATCAAAGATGATTTCTTAGTCTGTTCATGAACTGCCTTACCTCCTGGTTCCTCAGCTTTTTAATGATTGAGAAACTGTCTTGTAAACCTGCACAGGTATAAATTTCCCTAATTCTAAAGCCTTCTGGGTTGCAAAGAAAGGAAAGAAAAGAAACAGATATAGATCTGACTTTTTCAATGTTAGAAAAGGTCACGAGAGATAAAGCAATAAAGTGATACAGGCAAGGGCAACAGTCAACAAGTCTGTGCTGTGGAAGGATGAACAAGTAAATGAAGTGGGTTGATAGCTGGGAAGTGTCACATGCACTTCTGCACCAATAATGTTATAAGCCTGGATGGGTTGCTGTATGGTTGCTTGGGCTATATGAACAAACATTAGCTTACCTTATGGATTTATTGGTGGTTGAAAAGAGTGTAATCTTAAAGGATACACCCTACTGAGGATGTAAAACAATAATTTAAACCCTATGTGAATAGATGTCTTCTTTGTCATACCCATATGACTGTCTGGAGGTGTGAGAGTAAAATTTCCTGACACCAACACCAAACAGTATTTGGAATATCATCATGGTTCGAAAAATGATGTCAGCATCATCTGACAAAGGTTATAAAATGATTTTTTAAGTTGACACAATACGATTGCATTCAGCACCACTTCCTCTTGAAGCTTTGGTTGATTTTATGTCAATTCCTAGGGGTAAGGCCACTAGTACCAATGCAAAAATTCCTGCCAGAATGACCACTGCTATGCATTTGGCAAAGTAATTTACCCAAGGAAAGTCAGAAAAGAAGTTATTCCAGTCAGCTTTGTTGAGATGCCACTATTTGTCTAGAAGGGGCTGCTGGAGGGGGAGATACCATTAATTAATAATAGATACATTTATGAAAGTGTGATCAGATGAAACAACTGGGGGCGCAATTGTGTATTTGCAGTGGAATGGACAAGAGCTGAAAAACTGATCCAGAATATTGGGAGAGTAGTCATAGCAGTCAGGAATATGGGTAGGGTGGGAGAGAATTAGCTCAAAATCATTGGTACTGGAGAACATGAGAGGAATTCAACCATTCCCTTTGGTGAACTTTGTAATCTCCAAAGAAGAGAATCTTGGCTTGTGGGTGAGAGGATGCTACAATCTCATGGCAAGAGCTTAGATAGTCAAAGAAAGATAAAAAAATTGTAGAATTAAGAGAGCAGTAGGTGAAATAGTGGAAAAGTGTGGTAGTTGGGAGAAAGACCTTGAGACACACAACATCAAAGTTTGAGGACTCAAGGTTCTTGAGGCATGCAACAGGTGTATTGATGTTGGAATGAGCAAAGACACCACCTTTGAACTGGAATCTTCAGTGGAGATTAAAGTTTGATATGAAAAAAAGGGGCTAGTGAGAGCATCATTACACAATTGTGTCTCAGAAAGTAGCAAGTATTAGGAGAGGTACTAGACATATGGTGTACAGGGTACTAGAGAGACCACAAATGTTGATATACTGAATAGAAAAAAAGGAAGATCCAACAGAGAGGGAAAACTCATGGCTGGAGCTGGTCTTACTACTCTCATTGGCAGTAGAGTCAGGCAGAAACCTGGAGAGTCTTGGCACACCATGTTGCTGGGGACTAGGGGCCATAGATTTGTTGGACTCCATCATGATTGTGCTAATAAGTATTTAAGTAAACATGAGCTGGCAAAATTATTTATATGAAGAAAGTAAGCAACATCTGAGTAGGTGTATGGTGGCTGTAAGAAGATGGCAGGACTAGCCTGGTAGTTCTGTTTTGATGACACAGAAAGTATAAACAGCAATCCTAACATGGATTGCAATACTATTTGCACTCTAAAGTCAGTGAACCAATGAAACTATAATATTCCAGTGGCATGAGAGGCAGTGACATCCTGAAGGGAAATACTGACATTTCATAGTTATTTTGACCGAAGGGAAATGCTGAAATTTAATTGTGATTTTGGCTATCATTTCACTCCCACCAAATATTTTTGTCATTTATAACATAATGCCAAACTGCACATTATCTTATGACTGGTGAATATAAAGATCATCAGCACTACCTTGTTAAATACTGATATTACCTTCTCGCCCTTTACCCTGAGCGATGAGCTTTGGATCAAGAAACTCTGGTCTCCTTCCAGTAAGCCATGACATTAACTTCTGTACTGTGGATGCTGATTCTGGGACAAAAGTGGTGAGCCTGAGAAAAAAAAAGGGCATACTTAACTTTTTTTTAATTACAATGAAAAACATTTCATTTCCTTACCATATCACTGGAAATGAAATTTTTGAGGTCAGTGTGTGGCATAAGAAGGTTGATCGAATAATATATTATACAGTGAGAGAGAGGTATAAAGTAAAAAGGTTATGTATGGTCAAGCTGAAGAAGGTCTGCTGAAATGGTTTGGATATATGAAGAGAATGAGTAAGGAGATGCTAAGAGGGTATACATATATGATGAGGAGGAAACACGGAGAAAGGGGAAACAAAGAGGAGGTTGAAGGATGGCGTGAAAGATGATTTGAGTGCTCTGGGCCTGAATATGCTGGAGGGTGTGAGGTGTGTATGGCATAGAAAGAAATGAAGCACTGTGGTATACAAGGGGCAATGTGCTTTCAACCACATATGTATGAGTGGGAAGAGAGGAGAGTGAATTGTTCCAAGTGAAGGTTGGTATGCGGCAGGGGTGTGTGATGTCTCCATGGTAGTTTAATTTGCTTCTGGATTGGGTGATGAGGGAAGTAAATGCAAAAGTCTTTGAGAGAGGGGTGAGTATGCAGTCTTCAGGGGATTAGGGGACTTGGGAAAAGAGTCAGTTGTTGTTTGCTGATAATACAGCACTGGCGGCAGAGTTGAGGGAGAAACTGCAGAAGACGGTGAATGAGTTTAGAAAAGTGTGTGAAAGGGTTAAGTTGAGAGTGATTATGAATAAAAGCAAGGTTTAATAGGGTTGAGGGCCAGGTTACTTTGGCTGTGAGACTGAACGGAGAAAAATTGGAGGAAGTAAATTGCTTTAGATACCTGGGAATGGACAAGGTGGTGAATGGAATCATGGAAGTGGAAGTGAGTCATATGGTGGGTGAGGGGGCAAAGGTTCTGGGAGCACTGAAGAATTTGTGGAGAGAGCTCATCTGGGAGCAAAAATGGGTATATTCTCTTTTTTATATATATACTAATTCCAATAATGTTATATGGACGTGAGGTATGGGCCAATGGGGGTGGAAGTGTTGCAAATGAAATGTTTGGGAACAGTATGTTGTGTGAGGTGGTTTGAACACTTAAGTGATAAAAAGGGTAAGGGAGAGTTGTGGTAATAAAAAGAGCATGGCTCAGAGAGCTGAAAAGGGTATGCTGATGTGGTTTGGACATATGGAGAGAATGAGTACAGGTTAACAAAGAGGTTGTATGCATCAGAAGTGGAGGGAACAAGGATGGAATATGGAGTGAAAAAGATTTTGAGTTTTCTAGGCCTGAACATGCAGTAGGATGAAAAGCATGCAAGGAAAGAGTGAACTGGAACAATGTGGTATACAGGGACTGATGTGCTATCAGTGGACTAAACTAGGGCATGTAAAGCAGCTGGGGGTAAACCGTGGAAAGGTGTAAGGCTTGGTTGTGGAGAGGAAGCTGTGGTTTTTGTGCACTGCACATGATAGTGAGAGAATAGATATGAACAAATGTGGCATTTATTCATCTGTTCCTGGCACTACCATGCTAACATGGGAAAGGTCAATTAAGTATGAAAAAAAAAAAGACAGGTTTCATTAGGCTAAGCATGTCCTTATATTCTAAAAAACAAAATATAAACTAAACAGAATGAAAGTGGGCTCTGTGAATGTATACATACAGAGAAAGAAGTAAGGGTAGTGTGAAAAGATTGAGAGAATTACTGATAAAAGAAAGAGTGGATACAACAATATTTAAAGGAGAGTGAAGAGTCTGAAAATATGTACCAGACCAACAGCATTGTAAAAGTTAAAAGTAAATACTGAGAAAAAATAATGAAAAAGTGCAAAATAATACCTTCTCTCATGATAAAGGCTCCACAGGATGAAAAATGTAGGATGTGTTGTTTAATCATAAATCCTATATAAGAAAATCCAACATGTGATGAATAAATTTCAGAGGGAGAAGAGTTGAAAACTTTAAGCCAGTGGTGGCCACAAGACCCTGAAGAGTTGAAAACTTTAAGCCAGTGGTGGCCACAAGACCCTTCCTGAACTCAGAAGTGCAAAGACAGTTTGAAGAAATATCTCTTGTCTTAGGTTGGCTGTCTCCTACCTTTTGAAAAACTATTCCCAGGATTTGGTCAAAATATCTTCCTTTCTATCAGAGAAAGGGTGATACGCTATTGAAGGGATGAATGGATGGATAGATAAATGACAGAAAGAATATATGAATGAAAGGATAGACACATAGATATGTTTACTGACAGAGGATACACGAATTTCTTTGCAACATCTCTTGCCATATGGGATAGGTGCATGCACCTTACTTAAGGAGTATTCCAACACAGTGTGGTCTCTGAGAAAGTGGCACAAAACATATGGATATGCAGCAGATATGACATATCTTCCTTGACTACAAGCATAACATGCTTCAAAAACTCATGCAACCCATACCTGCGAGTGTGTGTCCCTGGAGTAATCGGTATGTGGCATGCAGTATAGCCCATTATCACTACATTTCCAAAGAAATCTGTTCCATATATGCTGATTACTATTTGTGGCCCTGCCAAGAGAAAATAAAGCTGTATGAGATACTCTATTTCATGTTAAGGTATATGACAGAAATCTGTTAAGTAATCTTGTGATACACAGTACAGTATACGGTGACATGTAAACATAATATGGAAACAGAAAAAAAGAATGTAAGAAGGAAATGAAGAGAAGGGAGGGGATTAGGTTTAGAATGACTTTAATATGAAGAAATGAGATACTGCACAAAAGAAAACTATATGGATTAGGAGAAATATGTGGGACAAAATAACCTAATAAAAAATTATACCATTGTGAAACAATAATATAAAAAGGAAAATCAAGGTTGAGATATGCATACCAGCTGAAACTAATAATGGTAAAGTAGGGTGACAGATATGTAGAGGAAGTTAAATTTAAAGGAGCAATATGGAAAAAGAAAAAAAACACAACTGGAAGAAGAGTTGGGGATGAGTTTAGATTAATAGTAAAATAATTTTCTAAAGTGGGATGTACTACAATTAGAGTTAAAAAATAAGAAAGAAATAATTAAGATTAAGAAATGCTGTACTACAAAACTGGCAGGAACATACTTTAGTAGATGTTAGGAAGTATAGAGATATTGAGGAAAACCTTTTTTTTATATGATGCAAAAATATTACATTTTCATAAACATCATCAACAGTATAACTAGGAAGGGCCCAAGAGGCAAAGGGCTCATCCTTTTGTCTGACAGTTTTGTTTTTCAAGATTAAAAATATCTACAAGCAGTATACATTTCTACATGTAAAAAAAAATTTTTCATACTTACATCCAAAAGGATTAGTTGACTTAAAGGTGATGTCTATTGGGAAGTTCCACACAAACACCTGTCTCTCATCATCACTCCGACGAGCAGTTTGAGAAACACACTCTTCTAAACCCTTTAGAATGGGAAATGACAGCTAATAGTTCTTCTGTCATCAATTTTTTGAATTATTGAAGAATCATGACATAAAGTCCAGTTCTATAAAAGGACCCAGAAAAAACGGCTGGTATATTCTTAAAGGCTATAACTTTTGTGGGACCAAAAGTCCATAGCATATATACCATATGGTCTGTCAAGATATCTGTGAAACTGTTCTCGTACAGCTATCCTTACGCAACTTACCAAAACAGAGATTATTACCTATAAAGCTTGTGAGCCTTTGCATCACATAATATACAAAATCAAAGATTCATCTTTCTTACCAGCAGACTGACTGCTGTTACGTAAGAACTGTTCACCTCAACCTCATTCGACTAATCAGGCCCATTTAAACTTTTTTTATCACCATAAACATACCCATTTCTTTTCTTGTGTGCATACATACTGCTTCAGTGCACTAATTTCTTAACTTCTCATACCCTTAACAAAGTCTACATCTTTTCTCAGTATCTTTTTTTCCTTATTCTAAAGATTTAACATGAATGTTGTATAATGGAATTGATGCTCCTTGGCAGTCTATTGCCATCTATCTATAATTCACATTCAGACTCAAAAATACAATACCTCCTCTTCCAGGAATCTTTCATACACTCTTATGTTAGCCATCCCACTTCTCAAATATATATATTTTATATATATATATATATATATATATATATATATATATATATATATATATATATATATATATATAT